>PVLC010030337.1:0-19487 GCA_004027655.1 Graphiurus murinus | reverse complement strand
TACCACCACACCCAGCTGGCACTTTCATTAAGATCTAAAGAAGCTGGGTATAGTGGCACACACCTGTAATCCGAATACTTGGGAGGCTGAGACAAAAAGATCACAGGTTCTAAGACAGCCTCAGCAACTTAGTGAGATCCTGTCTCCAAAAAGAAATTAAAATAGAACTGGTGATATAGCTCAGAAGTAGAATGCTTCTGGGTTCAATTCCCAGTACCACATACACAAAATCAATTGGTGAATTATTTAATTGTTACAATGGTACCACGAAATAGGTGCTATTACTAGCTGCTTCTACAGTCTGCAGTTCAGAAGGGTTAAGTAATTTGCCCAAGGTCCTACAGGGTTAAGTAGCAGAGCTAAACCTCCAATTCAATTTCTGAAGGCACCTTAGTAAAGTTCCTAATAGCAACCTAAAGCACAGTAGGGCATGCAAGCTTTTTGTTTGTTTGTTTTTTGTACAAGGATTGAATCCAGGGGCATTCTACCTCTGAGCTAGACCCCCAGCCCTTTTAAAAAATTTTTGTTTTTTATTTTGAAACAGGGTCTAGCCAAGTTGCTGAAGCTGGCCTTTAACCTGTGATCCTCCTGTCTCAGCTTCCCAAGTACTAAGATTACAGGCATGTTCCACCACACCCAGTACAATAGGTTGTGTTCTTTTGTGTGGTACTGGTGATTGAACCTGTGGACATTCTACCTCCAAGCTACACCCCCAGCCCTATTTTATTTTAATTTGGAAACAGGATCTCGCTAGGTTGACGAGAGTCTCACTACTTGCTGAGGCTGTCCTTGAACCTGTGATCCTCCTGTCTCAGCCTCCCAAGTACTGGTATTACCAGGTGGCCAATCTACAAGAAGCAGCAATGATATATCTGTCTCTTGCTTCCTCCATGATGCCCACACAGCAAAGGAGAAGACAGAAAAAAATGATGGACAGCCAGGAAAGGACCTGCCTTGTTTCAAAACCCTCTGTGCCTCATCTATCATCCCCGTACAAACTAAAAAGTCTCTTTGCCACCTGGTGACCAACCAGGATGTTTAGGATTGGAACCTGGCATGAGACATCTGTGGCTTTCTCTGATCTTACTTCAAAATGGTTTTTTCCGTCAGCCATCGGTCATGCCTCCATCCTCAACCTCCATCCCTCCCCTGCAGAAGCCTCCATCTGTGTGGTCTCGCTGATTGGATGACTGTATCTTCCGTAAGTGTCCATGCTAGTGATCATCAAACTTTTTTAATGTTCATGTGAATTGCTAAAACTTTCTGGGCACAAGCACCCCACTTTGGGGACAACTGACCCAGCCAGAGCCTCGAACATCATTTACCTAGCTCAGTGCAAAATAACAACCTGCCCCCAGCCCAGGGCAGAGAAGTCAAGCTCCCCTTTTCAGAAGCTCAGCACCACAGCCCATGGCAGATGGATGAGCCCGAAGGGATTATAACCTCCCTGTCAAGACTGCTCAGTACCTGGCTCCCTAGGGACAGGTGTGGGGCCCCATGGAGCTGGCTATGGGACACACTTTAATGCTGTCTGAACAGGGCAGAGATAGCTGTCACCTGGCCCTGTCCTGAAGGTCCCAGCATGTGCACATGCTCCCCTGGGTCTTTATGCAGATCCTTGCCAGGGTAGAAAGCAAGTGTAGGATGGGCACTCCCCCATTACTGGAACTGTCCTGCCTGGAGTGGAGGGTGGCAGCCGGCACAGGGCTGGGGCTGAACTGGTCTGGAGCACCAGGCAGTAGGAAGAGGAGCAGACTGCAGAGAACCTGTCCAGGGTGTTGGTAGAAGCAGGACTGTGCTCTAAGCCCCCAATCCATGCTCCAGTGTCCCATTAGGCTTCACAAGTGTTCAAAGATAAAAGTCTAAGAATTTCAGGACAGAGTCACAGGGCATGAAACCCTAAACACAGAGCCCTTCTGGGCAGGAGACACCACAACCAAGCCACAACACTCTGCTCAAAAAGCAGATGTCATTGATCTGCACCCAGATGCTTCTGCACCAGGTCCCCTGCATGCATCCTCCCCACTTCCTCCCTGATGGAGTCCTCCTCAAGGGCCTCTAAGATGAGCTGGCTTCCTCCCCAGCCCCCTTTGCTGCTCTGGCCCCCACCCTATGCCCCAGCCACACCTATCAACTTGCACTCTGAGATTCCTTTTGGTGTCCCCTCCTTCGTCCATGCTGCCATCTACTGAATGTCCTTCCCCAGTGCCACCTGGATGGCTCCTATTCTATCTTAGATGCTTGTCCAGTTGGGACAGGACAAACTTGTAAAGGACAGCCTTGCAAAGTCCTTCTTGACCTCCAGGAGGAGGTAATGAAAGTTCTTTTTTACTGCATGTTATTCATGAGTCTTTTACAACACCTCCTACACTTACTTGTTCAATGTATATTGATTGAGCATCTATTGTATTCAGTTATAGCCTGACTGATGCTTTCTGATACTCTGACTCTCCCTTGAGAGAGAACCAGCTCCCAGAGGTCACTGTCTGGGTTCTAGTCATCTTCAACTAGTTGGAGCAGCAACTAATCTAGTTAGGGAAGAAACTAATAAATATTTTTGTTGAATTAAAGAAAGAGAAAGGAGTTGGGTGTGGTGGTGCACACTTGTAATCCCTATACTTGGGAGGCTGAGACCAGAGGATCCGGTTCTCGGCCAGCCTCAACTACTTAGTGAGGCCCTCCATAACTTAGTGATACCCTGTTCCAAAGTAAAGAATAAAAAATAGGGCTGGGGGTGTATCTCAGAGATAGAATGCCCCTGAGTTCAATCCCTAGTACCGAAAAAAGAAAAAAAAAAGAAAGAAAGAGGAAGGAAGGAAAGAAGGAAGAAAGGAAGGAAGGAAGGAAGGAAACCTAGCTGAGACCAGCCCTACCCTCCAGATCCAAATGTAATGGCATTTAAAGGTAATACTTTGAACCAGCATCTGGTCCATAAAGCCTTAGAGGCATAAAGCCTGTTGGGATGGGTAGTCATTGAAGAGCAGGGTGATTGGGGCAGAGCAGCAGAGGTCAGGGAGGCAGAGGAAGAAAATGTGAGCAAGGGACATGAATGGCCAGGGTCTAGGATGCCCTAGTAAGAATGTTGCACCTTACTCTGTAGGCAATGAGGAGCCATTGAAGGTTTCAGGCCATTGGTAACTGGACTCTGGGCCCTGTCACAGGATGGGTTGGGTGAATGTAGATCAAAGACAGGGTGATAGTTTATGTAGATACTGATATAGGCTGGAGAGTAAGGTTAGCTGCCTGGGCTTGAGAGCCACAGGGTAGAGAGCTGGGGAGAACATTCCAAACACAGGGAGATCAGTTCTTCTCCGGCTGCGCCCTACCTCATTCCCAATCCTTCTAAAGCCAGTAAGAACCAGCAGTCATCTCGTTCCACATCGCTTCCAGAGTTCATTGGCCTTCATAAATTATCGGGAAATGTAATAACACTCAGGAGCCACAAGATGAGATGTTTGTCATAGCTTTGCAAGGCATTCATCTAGTTTTGGATTATAACACTTGACCCATTTTGTGATTTTAGGAAAGATAACATATGCACATTTACAGTGTATAAAACATGCACCCATGTGCCACTTCCACAAGTGAACACACACACCCATTTGCACACACACATACATACACATGCAGTGTGCACCTCACACAACCCAACTCTGTGCACAGAGGGATGGGGCAGTGAAGAGGCAACTCTCATCATGGTGGCCACCCAGAGAGACCCTGGGCCCTGCTCCTGCCAGGGTCCAATCCACCCGACCCCACCCTGACCACGTCCCTCAGTGCATGATTCTGACCTCACCCTGCTCCCTTGGGGATTTCATACACCCTAATCTCACTCTCTTGACACCCCCACTCTCCAGCCTCATCCCTATTCCATCTTCATCTGAGCCTGATGACTTCGTACCCAGTAACCTCACCCGGACTTCATACATCTCGGCCTCACCTTGCCACCCTGAGCTCATCCAACTCTGATCGTGTCCTGTTCTCTCTTGAGCACAACTCGACTCTTGCCCAGCACCTGTGGAGGGACACTTCCCCTGCAGGCCTTCCCTGTAGGTGAGCTGTGCTTCAGGGCATCAGGAAAGAAGGGGCCCAGACCCACTTAATGTTCTTTCCCCAGCTCTAGGAAATGATCGAATCTCCTCAGCTGCTTTAAATTGTTTTGGAAAAGAAATAGGATATATTGATTCATATATATCAATATATCCTATTCAAATATGTCAATCAATGAGATTCAAGTATATATATTTGAATCTCCTCAGTCATTACCAAAAAACAGTTTTAAGCCCCCCACCCCCAGTCCCTTCCTAATGCCTGTGCACTGGAGTTCTGCCTTTATCCTCAGCTTCCTGTGCCTGGGTAGAGCTTGTTCTTCTTCTATGTGAACTCCTCTAGGAACAGGTTCAAATTCTGGGGACTTACCTGGGAGCCTGGTGGCAGTTGGTGATCTGTGAGGGTACAAATCCAGAGCTAAGGGGTGGCCTGGCCTGTAGGCAATGGTTTGACTGTGCGTGTGTGTGTGTGTGTGTGTGTGTGTGTGTGTGTGTGTGTAGTGCTGGGGATTGAACCAGGGGCATTCTACCTCTGAGCTACACCCCCAGCCCGATTTTATTTTGAAACAGGGTCTCACCGAGTTGCAGAGGGCCTTGTTAAATTGCTAAGGCTGGCCCCATCTGCAATCCTCTCTGTCTCCCAAGTACTGGGACTACGGTGTGCTCCACCATACTCGGTTTCAGTGGTCTGACTTCTGTTCACATACCAGAGCCAGTGCTGTGCTTGCTCAGTACTCTTCTGTCCCTCTGTGGCCTCCCTCTCCACTCTCTGAGCAGGCCAGGGGTCAGAGGGCAAGGCATTTCACAGGGTTCTCTGAGGATGGGATGGGACAGCAGCCCCTGGGGAAGCAGGTGACAAGGCAGACAGGGGGCGCTGCAGACCCACGGGGCCCTCCAGGTGAACGGGCGCCAGCAAGGTTGCACCTCTCACCAGCTCTCCTGAGCAGCCAAGCACTGCAAAATCAATACTGTTTTCTTCTTCCAGTGCTGGGGACCCCTTTCATTATGTCCCACATCTCCTCTGTACTGCTGGGAACTGAGATAGCTCTGCTCTCCATCCACGGTCCCAGCCCTAATCTCCATGCTCGCTGACATGCTCGGTTAGCACAGGCTCTGGCCCTATGTCTCATGTTGCCTTAAACCCCAGGGGTCATGCAGGGCCTGTCTCCTACCCTTAGACACACTTATCCTTGCCTCTCCTACACACACACACACACACACACACACACACACACACACACCATGCACACCCCACGCATACAACCCTCCGGGAATGAGTTTTGAAGTCACCCACATTTTCCAGATAGTGGAAAATGTATCTATTTAAGCACCCACTGTTTATCATTTTAACCCTTTGGGTAACAATCTTCCCCAGATGTTTTCAAATTTCCCTTGACCTTAAAAAAATCTGTATCTTCATTTCTTTATATTAAAATAATAAATATGCATTATGAAAGTTTGGCAACTGTAGGCCATTATGAGGAGGAATCCTTTCACTCAGGATTCATTAATACAGAAGAAAATGTACACAGGTGTGCATGCACATGGCTCAGTGAGGGTTTGCCTGATCGCCCTGTGAGGGTGTGTGTTTATCTGAGCTCAAACATCACCTCCTCAGAGAAGGAAGGAGATCCCATACCCCTAATCAATTTCTATTTTGTACACCATACTGTGTTCTTCCTAGCAATTATCTCTCTCTCAAATTATCTGACTTCTTTGTTGTCTTTCTTGAGGGCTGCGATGTAGCATGATTTCACATTATAGTCTGTGTACAGTGTACCCCTCTCCCAGAGTTGTGCAGTGCGCAACATCTATGCCCATGCATAGCTGCCCCGCTGTCTTCTTTTGTTAAAGTGAGCACTCCATAAGAACTAAGAACTGTGAGCCACAATGCCCCAAATAGGGCCTGGTATATAGCAGATGTCTTAACATATACAGTTTTTGTTGACTGAATTAATGAATGTGTTTCTGCCTAAAAACAAAACTTCTCATAGTTTCTATCTAAGACCCTTTCTTAGCTCCAACTCAGCTGAGAATCGGGAAGGAAACAGAGATCTGAATAAAATCTGCACCCACATCTTACTTTGAGGAGATTTCTCATGCTCTCAGCCAAAGCCTACTTCATCTTCTTTCAAAAATAAGTCATGAAGTTTGGTGTTCTAGTCTTCATACTTCCAAGTTGTCTTCCTGGTTTCTGAGCCCACTGAAGATTAGGAATGGCGTGAGGAAGTGAGGATGCTATGGACAGAGGCCCTGATAGTTACAGCCTGGGGTGTATGTAAAGAGAGGAGACAGAGGTGGGAGCTGTGGCACATGCCTGAGATTCCAACTATTCAGATGCCAAGATAGGAAGATCCCAAGTTCAAGGCCAGTCTTGTCTCAAAATAAAAAAATAAAAGGACTGGAGTGCAGCTAAGTGGTAAAGCACCCTGGATTCCATTTTCAGTACCACAAGAAAGAGAGAGAGAGAGAGAGAGGAGAGATTCTGTTGGTGTTTATCCTCCTGTGCAGGATAAATAGCTCTATAGCCATGATAGCCTCAAAGTGCATCAATATATTATACCTCCATACATAACGGTGACCTTGGCCATCACCAGAAGATTAAGTCTTGACCAGAATGCTCTCTTTAAGAAAGCATATGGTATTCATTTTTTATTTGGATCTTCCAAGCGCTCCCACCCCAGCTGTTCTGCACACTCTGGCCTCTGGGCCCACACTAAACTACTTTGAAAACAGGCGAGCAACACACCTGTGTGGTCTCCAGTGATTTAGGATGATCTGGAAGCACAACTGTTGTGCCTTGCTCTTCCCTGGCCCCACACCCTCCAGCCCAGATGTCTTCTGGCCCCTTTCACCCACCCTCACTCCCCAGTAGGGTGGATCCTGGTGCCCCTAGAGCAGACCAGCCTCCAACAATGATTAATTGGCCCTAGCAGTTTAAGAATGCTTATTTGCACACAGTTATGAAGTGTCACAATATGTCTCCAATGCAAGCTGCTTCCATTAGAAGCGGAACGGCAGAGCGGGAAGCGCAAGCAATATTTCCTTAAAAGTTCATCGTAGGCAATGGGGTAGTGTGCGAAGCTAAACAAATCCAGGCAATAATGGAAATGTAGCATGAAATTACTTCTGTAAACAACAACCATTCATTATTTGAACATTTTTCATAAGCCAGCAGGCAGGGAGAGGGGCAGGGGCGGTGGGTGGGAGAGGAGGGGGCTGCGGCAGGCAGGGCCTGCACACCCACTGGAGTTTCCAGGCGGAGTTTTCTCGGGGCTCCCCGTGCCCATCTGTCTTGGGAAAAACACTGAGGCTCAGCTCCATTCTGCACGGCGCCCGCCGTCAGGTTCCCTTTCTTCATTAAGCGGGATCGGTGCGGGCAGAGGGAATGTATGATTTAAGGAGGAAAGAGAGACCCACTACTTAATGTTGATTTGGCGGAGTGTATAACCCCGGAGAGAAATGTAAATAGCAGCCTGCAATAACATGACAGCCCACTAATCATATTTACAAACGATATTAAATCTGTCCACACGCAGGCCTGCCTGCGGATTGGCCCGGCCGTAATTGTCATTGTAACCAGCGCTGGCTTATGGGAGGATTTAACTGCAGTGATATAAGGTGAGTCGCGGGCTTATTATGACTTTATTATTACCCGGTTTATGTTTATTAAAACAATTTGTCATGCAGAGCAGGAATGGAGGAATGGGGGCATTAAATCGTGCCATACTCAACCTGGAGAGATGACTCCAGGGATGAATGGCAGCAGGCCCTGGTCCTCTGAGCGTCCCCTCTGGAGCTGGGGACCCTTCAGCACTGGCCACCCTGAGCCCTGGCCTGGCCATGGTAGACTGCTGGGCCCAAACTTCAGATGGGCAACACACAGCCCTGGGGTGTTTTTGTGACTCTGCCTCTCCGATAGGAGTTGACTAGGGGCAACAGTGGAAGGATGAGCCCCAAGTTACCACAGGGTATGTGCAGGACCTGCCATGAGGGCCACTCCTGGGGCTCCCCTAGCTGGCTGGGAAAGGAGCCAGGCCTGCGAGGACTCCCTCCACTGAGACAGCCCACAGAGGCTGCATACGAAAGGTCTTGGAAGAAGTTTAATAAAAGCTGTTTTATTTTCTCTGGGGGTCCTTATTGGTTATTATCAAATTTATTTCATCCCCAATCTTTGTTCTTTGGCAAGACAGAGAAAAGGGAGGGAGGGTGGGTGGACCTAAGAGGAACAGGTCCACACCACTAGTAAATAATACTCTCTTTCCCCAATCCAATTACCCAAGGAAGAGAGGCAGCAGGAGGTGGGAGGCCAGGGTAACAGCTTCCACGCAACTGCGGCTGAAGCCTTGTGTGCAGACACAAAAATCGCAGGCACCTGCTCTTGCTGCCAAGCCCAGGAAAAGCCCTGTGTGCCGGGGATAGAGGACCAGGGTCCCAACCAGAAGCATCAGAACTGGCTCTGTGACAGTCATAGAAACTTCAGAAATGTGTCGTGGTCAGCATGTCTTGCAGAGGGAAGAGCCCGGCAATGGCAAAGCTAGGCTTTATAGGCCAGGCAGCTGATTTTTGGGTAAAAACGTCTCCCCACCTTCAGGTCCTCCATCAGCCCTTACGGTGTCTCTGTATATATTAAAATTGGAAAAAGGCTCCCTGTCCCCTGGGCCAGGGCAGGGGACACGCAGGGCCTGTAGACTGGTGAGCAAACCAAAGCAGCCCTCATTTGCCCCCTTGGCCTTGTGAAGTGAACCACCTACACAACTATACATGATGGCTCTTCCTCCCTGTCAGCAGCCGCATGGCCTGAAATGCTATTACTTGAGGAACTTGCTATCTGAACAATCTCCAAAGCCATTCATGTCCTGGGCAAGGAAGTGGGGCATCTCAGAGGGGATGACAGGGAGTGAGAAAGGATGTTCCCCCATCACCATCCACCAGGAGGCATTTCTCAGGTCTGGAGCCTCACGGAGGGCGGGCACAGGATGGGATCCACAAATTGCACAGCTCCCTCTGGGCTCCTGAGCTTTGCAGTGTGTGGGATATGATGCCAGGTACCTCCAGCAAGGTGCCTTTCCACCTCTACTCCCCAGGGGTGTGGGACACCTGACTCCCAGGTGTGTGCAGCACCAGGTGACCGCCGCAGGATCTCTGGAGGGCCACTGCGTCCCTCTGGCCCCCACCCTGCCCATCCAGAAAGGCTTGCCTGGGGACCCTAAGACTAGCCATTTTGTTTTGGAATTGAGCTCCTCGGCCAGAGCTCAGCCTCACTCTGGGGCCCCCACCGTGGCGGAGGGCTTCTGTCCCCTGCTCACACACTTCCTGCACAGGGAGCTCACTCTCCCTTGAGGTGGCCTATCTGATGGTTGGAATCCTTTCCGGAGGCACCCCCACCTCCCAGGGAAAACTCAGAAAACCAGGCTGTTCCCTCCCTCTGGAGGTGCAGCTCCCTTCAGGGAACTCCTGGGCCCCTCCCTGTTGGAGCCCTGTCTCCCAGAGCTCTGGGCTCCCCCAGAACCTCCACTGGAGTGAAGGTCTCTCTTGGGGGACAGCGCCTGAGGCTTGCCTTCCCTCAGGAGTTCGGCCCAGACAGAGGCAGAGTTGGGCCCCCACCCCCAGGATCTGGCTCTGGGGGCGCTGGGGGGACATCCGCTAATTGCAGCCCAATTCTCCAGGCCTGGGGATGCCAGTGGGCCTTGGGTTCTCTTTGTCTCACTTAAGAAAGGAGTCACCGAGCAGTGGCTGGGAGGAGGAACAATAAGCCTTTATTGCGGCTGCCCTTCTCCTCAAATGCTCAACCTGCTGGCCGGCGGGAGAGCCGTGCTGGCAAATTAAAAGTCTCTAAACTTTCTTTATGTCTCCTTGGACACTGGTGGCTTTAAGGCTGAACTGGCTGGCCTGACTCAGAGACAAAGAGGCCATGCTGGGGTCGGGGCCAAGGCCAAAGGGCAGAGAGGGCCTGAGATGCGCTGAGCAGGGTGGTGTGGGCAGGGGTCTGGAGGGTGGGGCCCCAGGGCTTGGGAAGGCCTCTTGGGGCAGTTAGTAGGAGCAGAGGTATAAGGCTCTGCTTTCTAAGAGTTTCCATCACAGGTGGGTGTTGGACTGGAGTCCTCTCTGGCCACCTCAGAGGCCCTCCTCAAGGAGAACCTGGCCAGAACCAGGGCAACGAAGCCTCTTCCAGGCCTCCAGAGAGTCTTAGCCCCCAACACCTGCCCTGAGGCTGATAGACCCTAGAAGGGGCTGGTGGGCAGGCCTGGGCCTGAGAAGGTGAGCTCTACCTGTCCAGCCTCTTTTCAGAAACTGTGGCTCAGCCACTGTGCTCACTCCAGGGGCTGGGACGCAGCAGGGCCAGGGAAAGAGGGAGATGGGAACAGTCCCCACTAATACCAGTCGCCTGACTTTTTTTTTTTTTCCCAGTACTGGGGCTGGAAGCCAAGTGCACTATACTACTGAGCTACATCCTCAGCCTTAATTTTTTTTTTTCATTTTTAAATTTTGAAACAAAGTCTTGCTAAGTTGCTGAGTATGGCCTCAAATTTGAGATTCTCCTGTCTCAGCCTCCCAAACTGGGATTACAGGTATGCACCACCCTGCCTGGCTCCTCCCAACATTATTAACAGTGCCCCTTTCCCCTCCTGTGTGCTGTGCGGTGCTAGCCATGCCACCTTTCCGGCAAAGGAGGAGTCACAGACACCAGGGAGGGGGCTCCTGGGCATCACATTCCACACATAGCCCCACACACTTGCCCAAAGTGCCAGGATTTGCAGAATAGAGATGAGGGAGAGTAATGACCTGGAGGGGGCACAAAGGAAGCTTCAGAATACTGGAAATTCTCTAGACCTTGGCCTGGTGATGGTTACATTGGCAGACACTGATGTAACAAACCATTCCTTAGCACATTGTGCTGTATACAATGTCACCTGAGCACTCCAGAGGAATAGGGACCACGCCAGACTCCTCTATGTCTCCCCCTGGCTCCTCCTAAGGGTCTGGCTCAAGAAACTGGTAATATAACAAGATCCCTTTCCAGTTTTGGGAAAGGCAGCAGCTCAGAGGCCTCCACAGCTCCCCAGGAAAGCATCCTACCTTGTTTTGTCAGCATCTTAGTTATAATGTCCCTTTTGGTGCCTCTGCTGAAGTTGTTTGTCCATAAACCTCTTTCTCACTTGGAGGGGGCGGGGGACAGAACTGGGGTGCTGAGGTAGGGCCTGGGATTCTTGGAAGTGTTGGGGTGTGGGGCCTGGTTTGTTATAGGCCAGAGAGGGGTTTGCTGTCCTTGGCAGGGTGGGCTTGGAGTTGAAGAGCTGTGCTCCTAGAACCCCTACTGGGAAGTAGACTTGGGGCCTAGGTCAGGGTGCACTGTGCACACCCAGGATGAGGACCCTGCCTGCAGGAATGCCCTGTCTCAAGCGCCCATCGGGCTGGACCTCCAGGCTTCTCTTGGGGGAAGGGCCTTTCCCTCCATCGCTCTATCTGATCGTCCGCTAGGCTAGTTTTTGGCAATTTCTTGCTCCGTTTCTTTAATCCCTGATTCTCTTCAAGCGCAGAAGGCAGAGAAAAAAGCAGAAGGCTGAAGGTGGAAGGAGGGGGTGTGTGAACAGAGATGGGGGAAGCTGCTGGGTCCAGGCACCCAGATTGACACACTGCAGGGACAGATAGGCAGGGGCCCCTGAGGATCCCTACTGGAGCTGTGAGACCTGGGGCCAGGGTGACCTTGCCTTCCTCAACCTCTCCAGGATGGGAAATGGTCTGTGTGCCAGGACTGATGGGCTGAAGCCATTTTGACAGGCCAAGAAGAGAGCTTTGGGGTGAGCAACACCGAGGCCAGAAGAGAAGATGCATTCAGGTTATCTTGGTTCAACCAACACCCAGGCCTGAAGCAGAGACTTGGGTAAGGTTGGATCAGGGCTCCAATGGTCTAGGCCAGTGTGGAGGGTGCACAGGCCCCTGGATGGTCTTACCCTTGGGACTAGGGCAGGGAAGGGTCAGGCAAAGCTGCAGACCTGCACCTCACCTGCTGCCCCACCTCCCTGTCTCCCTGCCTCCCTGCCAGGCCTCAGAAGCCTTCCTGCTTGTGCAGAAGGAGGGAGGGGTCATGGCACAGGACAAGTTCTGGAGAATGGAGCTCATGTGGAGTCTGCAGCCTCTTGGAGGAAAACCCTATTGAGAAGCTCAAATCACAGCAGTAATTAGGCCACTTATTTTGCAAAAGTCCAAATTAAATGGAAAATTTGGTGCTAATGAAAATGTTCCATTTTCCCCTTTTATTAAATCTAGCTCTGTGCCTTCCAAGAGTTTGGGAATAGCCAGCCCCTGATGGCTTTCTCACAGCCGGTTCATATCCTCTGATTGTGGAGTTGCTGAGACAGAACGCACTCTCAGGGCCTCCAGTTACTGGCTCAATTGAAAAATGTCCTTCATAAGGCAGCAGCATTAACCCGCCCCAGCCACCTACTCTTCCAAACCCCCATCTCTGCCAGCGTCTTCTGCCCATCACCATAGTCACTGTGGGCCTCCAGGAGCCCAGGCCCAGGAAGGAGGGAAATGTGTACCCTGTAAAGCTGGGTTTCTGGTCTACCCCTCCTTCTCCAAAGAGCCCATGACTCCCTGCCTTCAAGCTGCCTGCCTCACCTCCTGACAACAGTCCTGGGAAGGTGGAAGCCCCCAGGATCCTATTAGACCTGCTCTTTGACACCATGCTTACCTTCTAGGGGCCTCAGACAACTCAGCATGCCTCTCTGGACTTTGGTTTCCTCATCTGTAAGTTGAGGTTTGACTTGTTATGGCTGCTTCTGAGAGGGCTGGGGGGGGGGTGAGTGCAGATGAGGTACAGCACAGCATCTGAACCTGGGAGAGTGCAGCACCTGTCTGTGTCTTAGCATGCTCCCCCATGCCAGGATGGGCATCAGGGGAGAAGCAGCCCATCTGGCCTCACCAACAGAATGCCTGGGCTTGGGAGCCTGGCTGTCAGGGGTAGGAAGGTCAAAAACACCGTGTGTGTAGAAAGTTTTTCCATACAGGCAGACAAAAAGATATGAACAGACACAAAGACACTGCTATCCTTTGGAAGTGTCCCCAAAGGCCCATGTGTTAAAGACTTGGTCCCCAGCCCGTGGCTCTATTAGGAGGTGGTAAAATCTTTAAGAGGTAGGGTTTAGTGGGAGGAGGTTCAGTCATTGGGTGTGTGTCCTTGGAGGGGATATCGGGGCCCCAGCTCCTTTCCATCTTTCTCTTTGCTTCCTGGCTGCTGGGAGGTGAGCAGGCCTCCTTGACCACACCCTAGCACCATGATGCTCTGCCTCACCACAGACCCCAAAGTAATGTGACCAGCCAGCCATGGCCTCACACACACACACACACACACACACACACACACACACACACACACTGACTCAGTCCCAGCCTCTTGATGGGACAGTCAAGGCCTTGGCAATGGGCCCCCAAGGAGACCTACTGCTAGACACATATACTACATTTAACATCTACATTTTAATTCAACTCTCAATTAATCTACACCTAAGAGTTTGCCAAGAACTTCATATGATTCCAGCATTAGACTAGAAGAATTTGAGGAGAGGAGCACACCACCATGCCCCCCTGCCCCATGCGCACCCAATGTCCAGATGCAAAATGTGAATAGCACCCGAGTTCTCTCTCTTCTTCACTTTCTCACCCTTTACTACCCTTCTATGGTTTCTATTTGTTTCCTGTGCTATCATTCTTTGGCTCCAGCCCCCAAGGTTTCCTTTCCCTCTACCTCATTCCAGGGTCCTCCCAGGATTATCATAATGGTCTTTGCCCTCTTGTCCCTGACTCTCGGGGGCTCAGAGGGGTCCTTCTAGGATAAAGATGTGAGCTCTTCACCCTCTGCTTTGATTCCTGCAGTCACTGTAAATAAAACTTGGTCGTTCACATGTACCGTACCTAGTTCACCTCCCCAGCCTCCTCCTGGCCGTGCCTCCTCTTCTTCACACTCTGAAATCATGTCAAACAGCTTGTAGTTTCTCAAATGCAAAGTGGCCTCTCATACTTGAGGTGGACTCCAGCTGTTTTTGCCTTCTTAGAGTTTCTTTTCACTCCTGGGAACAGATCCTTCTCTCAAGTGAGAATCTGGCTCTGTGTGTTTTGAACGAAGGTGAATGATGATGTAGGTCTGTGATCTAAGTCTATGACCTAAGACAATATGAGCACCCGTTCTAGGCACAGAGATCAGTGTAGAAATGTGAGCATGGCCCAGAACCTATTAGAATCTTCCCTGGGTGTGTGTGTATGCCTCTAACAGTTTGAACCTCATTGATATATATTATTACAATGCACCAATTAAAAAAAATCTTCCCTGGACATTTTAGGTGGAACTTATAAAAGAGACCACTTCTTACTGATGATGCTAATCTAACAAGAAGTGAACCTAAGACTTTTGAGGACTATTTAATTCACTATGTAGAGTAAGCCTGAGAGGTGTAGAGAGAGACAGAACCGGGCAATTGATGAAACTCCTGAATCAAGCCATGCCTGAACCACATCACATGGATTTTTCACTTAAGTAAATTTTCTAACTTTTTTTTTCTTTTTGTCTAAGCTAGTTTGAATCTTGGTTAAGACCATGGCTGAAGTACTTTTCGTTTGGTGTTCACAATGTTGGTGATTCTCACTTCTTACTGGAGAGAAAAAGACAACTCATTTTAAGTCTTATTTGGAATGTCAGCTCCTCTGGAAAGTCTCTCTTGTTCATCATTTGATTCTAATGATACCCCTTCTCTGTACTCCCATAGCTTACTTCTCACTGTGTCAAAATTATCCATTCCCACATCAAATGTGATCATGTTGATGTCAGGACCCAAAACTCTGCCACTTCCATCTTCCCTGTGCTCAGTACATGGGCAGATATGTAGACACCAGGCAGAGTATAGACAATAGGATTTCATCAATATAAAGATCAAAGCCAGTCAAAACTAATCAATACTATCTAGGAATGCAGACATAAGTAGCAGAATGATAAGAAAAAGCAAGAAAGTGATTATCCTAAGAGTCAAGACAGTGATTAACCTTAGGGAGAAAGAAGAGTCTACAACTGAAGAGAGATGCACGAAAGGTTTCTGAGATTCTGAAAGTATTCTGCTTTTTACTCTTGGTGATGGTTATACAGATGTTCACTTATTACATTTCTTTAACTTCTGTGTACCTTATATACAATGGGCACTCCAGATCCAAAGGTTTCACACCCACAGATTGAACCAAATGAGGATTGAAAACGTTTTTCTTTTTAGATTGTATCTGTTTTGAATAAACACAGACATTCTCCTTGTCATTATTTCCTAAACAATACAGTATAACAACTATTTCTGTAGTATTTACATTGTACTAGGTATTACCAGTAATCGAGAGATGATTTAAAGTATATGGCAGAATGTGCCTAAGTGATATGCAAATACATACGATTCCATTTTATATAAGGCATTTGAGCAGCTGCAGATTTTGATCTGGGGAGGGGAGAGTTGGTCTTGGAACCAATCTACAGATATCAAGGGATGACTCTTGTATACATATAGTATAATTTACTACAATAAAGAAAATGAATGAAACGTTTTTGGATCTTGCTTTTTAATTTTTATTGCATTGGCGTCATAGAATTTATCATTAATTACATAAAAATGTTAGTATCTTTTTATTCTTCCATTGTGACCCATTATATAGTTCATTCAAAAAATGTTCCTTATATTCTTGAAAGTAATGTATAGGGTTTTATATATGTACATTAAACCACTGTTAACCCTGTAGTTCCATCATGGATATTCAACTTTACATGTTTTTGACAATTTTTGTCTGTGCTTTTATGATTGTTTCTCCCACGGTTCTGTCAATTTTTGCTGTATGTTTTCCTTAATATGCTGTCAGTTTTTTTCTCATAATTCTGTCATTTTTAAGGTTATATTATTAAGAGCAATCAAATTCAGCATCACTATAGGTTCTTATTGAATTGTTTCTCTTGTCACTAAGTAGTCATCTACTTTAAATCTCATTTTTTTTTTTTTTGGCTTTAAATCTCTTTTGCTTACTATTACTGTTATTATAGCTCATTTCTTTTGGTTAGTATTTATGTTTTCCTAGCCTTTTACTTTCCAGCTTTATGTATAATCCTGTTTTGGTTATTATGCCTCTTCTAAACAACTTATAATTGATTTTTAAAATCTTAATCTAAGAATGTCTCAGTACAAGTGGTTTTAATCCATTTGAATGTATTGGGAATACTGATAAACTTGGACTTTCTACCATTTTTAAAAAAATTATCACATATTTTTCTTTCTCTACTTGAATTCAGTTGGATTTATTGAGTCCTTTTTATTACTTTTTTTCTTCCATTTACTATTCTGGATGACATATCTTATTTATTTATTTATTTATTTATTCATTTATTTATTTGCAGTATTGGGGATTGAACCCAGGGACATTATTCCTCCAAGCTACCCTGAGCCCTATTCCTCATTCTTTATTTTGAAACAGAGTTTCACTAAGTTGTGGAGGGCCTCTCTAAGAAAGTTGAGGCTGGCCTCAAACCAGCAATCCTCCTCTCTCAGCCTCCCACATACTGAGATTACAAGCCTATACCACCAGGCTTGGCTTCAAATCTGTTTTAAAAGTCCAAGTTTAATCAATATTTTTATTCACCTCCTACAATAAAAAGATTTTAAATGTTTTAACTCCAACTCTTCCCATTCTCTTCACATTTTTATGGAATATATGTGTTCTATTAAACTCCTACCCAAAACTGGTCATTTAGATTAGCCAAACATATTTTCTAGTTTATTTTCTCATCATTTCTTCCTTTCTATTTTAATTTCCTTCTTACTAAGCTATATGCTGTAGCTGTAGTTCAGAAAGACCTGTGAGTAAAAAATAAACTCTTTTGATTTTTTCTGATGTTTATTTTGTCTTTACTCTAATGAATTATAAAGTTTCAGCTGTTTTCTGTTAGTACTTTGAAGAGGTATTCTATTGTCTTCTGGAATCAATTTTGCTGCCAAGAAGTCCGCTGCCAACTCAGCTCTTGTCCTTCTTTAAGTATTCTGGGGACTCTAGCTGTTTTTCTCTTTTATTTGGTCTTCTAAAGTTTCCTGATAATGTATCCAGGTGTGGATTTGTTTTATTTATCTTTAAGATTTAAGGGGCTTAATGAATTTGAGAATTTATCTCTTTCTTCGGTTATGGAAAATCCTAGGCACATTCTCTCATTCTCTTCCTTTCCCATTCTTTCTTTTCTGTTCTTTTGAAATTAATGCCAGGAATAGTCGAACCATCTTATTTCTACCAGTTCTCTCACGTGCTGTTTTATCTTCTTGTGTGGTCTGTAACTTTTTGTTGAACTTGTCTTTAGCAAAAGTTGAGTGATTGTTGAAGTTGCATGGGCCATAGTTGTCAAAATATTCCTTTTAAGCAGTTTCATGGCTGCTGTTGCTGAGTCCCTGAGACCCAGTTTTATTCTCTCTGCTTGTGGGGCCTAGGTCACTCAGACAGCATACAGATGGATTTTATACCTGCTTTAGCTCATCCCCAAGATTTCAACTTCCTGTGTATTCATTTTTTCTCTCTCTCATCCACTGGTCCAGGCATACAATATGCTTTCTTGTTGCTTCCTGAGCTTGTGGATTTAGGGTTTTTTTTTCCACTTTCATACCAATGGCAGCCTTTGATGCCACCAGCATTCATGCTCCAGCTCTGTGCTTTTCATGGGCAAGAGGCGAAATCTTCTGTTCCTCCTTGGATGTTAAAATCCCAGCCACTGGCCCATATGGCCTCTATTTGTGTTTGAACTCCCCCCTTACACCACCATGGAGCACTATAGCATCACTTCCTTTTTAGCTGCTTATCATCTTACATATCTTATATATAATCTCTGCTTCTGGTCTTGGAGGTTTCTTTCTTTCTTTCTTCTTTCTATCTTTCGAGTGATGCTATCTTGAACATACTCATCCATTTCATAATTTTTGTTTAGAGGTTTAGTTTAAACTGAAGAAATTAGTTTCATTAAGAGTTAATGTTTTTAAACATATAAAACTATTACTATTTTTAGAGCCGGTGTGGTGGCGCACGCTTGTAATCCCAGCATTTGAGAGACTGAGACTGGAGGATCTGGGTTTGCGGCAGCTTCAGCTGCTTAGTGAGGCACTCCGCAACTTAGTGAGACCCTGTTTCAAAATAAAAAATAAAAAATAAGGCTGGGCTCGGAGGTAGAGTGTCCCTGGGTTCCATCCCCAGTACTGAAAAAATATATATTACTATTTTTATACTCAAGATTTATTTGAATTTACCAACATGTTTCCATAATTTTCACCTCCCATTTGCTTTCCCTTTGTGTCCACTTTTCTTTTCACTAAGGGAATGTCATTATTTCAATGAAGGGTAATGGGGGCATATTAGCTTAGTCTTTGCATAGATTCCTTGTCTCTAAGGAGTCTTGTTTTGCCTGTACTTTTAGATAATAGATTATCAGGGCAGAAAATTCCAGATTAATTATTTTTCCTCAGCACTTAAAGATAATATCTAAATTTCTTCTGGCATCTATTGTTGAAGAGGATTCTCTTATCAGACTAATTTTTATTTTTGTTGAGATCTGTCTCTTCCTTCTCGTAGCTTTTTTTTTTTTTTTTTTGGTACTGGGGATTGAACCCAGGGGCATTCTGTCTTCATGCTACACCCCCAGTACTTGGGATCACAGGTTCACGGCCAGCCTCAGCTACTTAGTGAGGCCCTCAGCAACTTAGTGAGACCCTGTTTCAAAATAAAGAATAAAAAAATAGAGTCTCACTAAGTTGTGGAGGGCCTCACTAAGTACCTGAGGCTGGCTGTGAACCTGTGACCCTCCTCTCTCAGCCTCCCAAGAACTGGGATTACAAGCGTGCACCACCACACTCAGCTTAAATTATCTTTTAAAATGAACTCTTGCTGTTCTGAAGTTGCAGTATAATTTTTCTAGATGTGAATCTGTTTTTTATTTTCCTAATCCAATATACTGGTTGAATTTTAAAATTTAAAAACATACATTTTTCTTCAATTTTGATTACTTCTTGGCAATTATCTCTTTATATCGTGTTTCTCTACTCTATCTTTCATAATTGTAATTCTTATTAGATGCATGTTAGAGCTCTTCAACCTATTTTCCAATATATCTAGCAATTTCTCAATATCTATCTATCTATATTCTTTTTCTCTTTGTGATGTAATTTGGGTTAATTTCCCCAGTAGTACCTTCCAACTTGATTCTCCATTTAAGTATACCAAGTCTGTTTAGAGTTTATGTCATCTATTAAATATTTAGTTTCGATGGCTGTATTTTATTTTTCAAATGGCCATTTTTCATATCCACTTGTTATTATACCTGTTTTTATTTTGTAATTTTTCAATTTTCTTTCCATGAGACCTTAACCTTTATCTTTTTTTTTTTTTTTT
>PVLC010030336.1:0-19567 GCA_004027655.1 Graphiurus murinus | reverse complement strand
CACGCTTGTAATCCCAGCATTCGGGAGGCTGAGACCGGAGGATCCGGGTTCGCGGCCAGCCTCAGCTACCTAGTGAGGCACTCCGCAACTTAGTGAGACTCGGTTTCAAAATAAAGAATAAAAAATGGGGCTGGGGGTATAGCTCGGAGGTAGAATGCCCCTGAGTTCAATCCCCAGTACCGCCAAAAAAAAAAAAGAAGTGGCTGGGGGTGTAGCTCAGAGGGAGTGACTCTTTAGTAACACACACACACACACACACACACACACACACACACACACACACACGGCACATGATATCATTTATATATGTGAATCATAGAGTAAAGCAATTTTCATCTGCTTATGTCAGGTAATCCTCACACTCCTTTGCTGGAAGCAGAGCAGGTGAGACTTCATTCTTCCTGTTTTTAGGGCCGGTGATTTGGGAAGAGCAGTGGGAGGCAGGGGGAGAGCCAGGAAGACTGAGCTGAGCCCCGCGGCCCTTGCAGTGACTGTTGAGATGCTGCTGGCTTCAAGGAAAGGAAGGAAAATGTTATTAGACGCCGGAGGCACTTTTATATGGTGTGGAAATTTTAGCCAAGTTGGAACCTGCGGTAACATGGAAAAAAAGACAATTATCTAATGAACTGATAAACCTACCCAAGGAGATCCCCAGACCGATGTCAGAAATGGCTCCTGGTTTCTTCAAGCTGCTTATTGTGAGGAACTGATAGAAATAAGCAAAAGAGAGAATTGCTGTAGTTAAAGATCAAGAAAATCAGCCGGGCATGGTGGCGCACGCTTGTAATCCCAGCATTCAGGAGGCTGAGTCCGGAGGATCCGGGTTCGCGACCAGCCTCAGCTACCTAGTGAGGCACTCCGCAACCTAGTGAGACCTGGTTTCAAAATAAAGAATAAAAAATAGGGCTGGGGGTGTAGCTCGGAGGTAGAATGCCCCTGAGTTCAACCCCTAGTACCGCAAAAAAAAAAAAAAAAAAAAAAAGATCAAGAAAATCCTTTTCAAATAGAAGTCACCGCGATGGTGCACACTCAAAATCCCAGTACTTTGGAGGCTGACAGGAGGATTGCAGTCTCGAGACCAGCCTCAGCAATTTGGCAAGATCCTATTTTAAAGTAAAAAATAATATAGGGCTGAGGGTGTCGCTCCGAAGGAGAATGATCCTGGGTACAAACAAACAAACAAAAACAAAGCAAAACGAAAGACAACATAAGTATAAGAATCCTGGGCATCCTCTCTGACTTAAATGAGAGAACTTTTTTTTTTTTTTTTTTTTTTTTTTTGCGGTACTAGAGATTGAACCCAGGGGCATTCTACCTCCAAGCTATACCCCCAGCCCTATTTTTTATTCTTTATTTTGAAACCGGGTCTCACTAAGTTGTGGAGTGCCTCACTAGGTAGCTGAGGCTGGCCGAGAACCCAGATCCTCCTGTCTCAGCCTCCCGAATGCTGGGATTACAAGCGTGTGCCACCACACCCGGCAAATGAGAGAACTTTTAAAAATCTTAAAGTTCAAGCTGGGCCTGGTGGCACACGCTTGTAATCCCAGTACTAGGGAGGCTGAGACAGGAGGATCGCAGGTTCACAGCCAGCCTCAGCTACTTAGTGAGGCCCTCTGCAACTTAGTGACACCCTGTTTCAAAATAAACATAAAGTAGGGTTGGAGGTGTAGCTCAGAGGTAGAATGCCCCTGGGTTCAATCTCCAGTATCGGGAAAAAAAAAAAAAAAAGAATCTTAAAGTTTTCCGCAGTAACCTTATAGGGAGCTCAAGGTAGAAAAGGCCAGGTGTGGTTGTGCACACCTGTAATCCCAGTACTTGGGAGGCTGAAACAGGAGGATCTCAGGTTCGAGAAAAGGCTCAGCAAGCAGTGAGACTCTCAGCAACCTAGCGAGACCCTGTTTCAAAATAAAAATTTTAAAACAAAAACAAAAACAGAACTGGGGTGTACCTCAGAGGTAGAATGTCCCTGGGATTGATTCCCAGTACCCCCCCCCAAAAAAAAAGATTTGCATTGATGGAAGCATCCCCAGCTTGGACCTAAAAAGAAAATGAAAGAAGGTCTTTGGATCTTTAAACTACTATGAGTGGAAGTTAAGCTGGAAGAAGAAGCCTTATTTTTTATTTATTTATTTTTTGTGGTACTGGGGATTGAACCCAGGTGCATTCTACCTTTGAGCTACCCTCCTCCATCCACCCTTTTTAAAAAAAAAAAAATTCTTTATTTTGAAACAGGGTGTCACTAAGTTGCTGAGGCTGGCCACAAACCTGTGATCCTCCTGTCTCAGCCTCCCAAGTACTAGGATTACAAACGTCCACGCCCAGCAGCATCTGAACTCTCTTGCCTAACGCCGTGGGAGCTTGGGACCTATGGGTGTGCTTTTTCTCTTACTTTTCTACCGTCATGACCTTCTGCTGAGTCAGCTCAGGACGGCAATCTGCAGGAAGCCGGGGAAGGACAGCAGTACTGCAGCAGCTGTGGAGGAATGCAAGAAGAAAACAAGGAGCTGGTATGTTGCCTGCGACATTTCCGAGGAGATTGCACACGGAGGGAGGCCCCCAACTCCCAAGTCAGGCTTCGTCAATGAGGAGTTCTGAAATTTCTTCATCTCCCCTTCGCCTGTGTAGGTGTAGGCCTGAGGGAAGGTCCCACGGAGGCCGTCGGCGGGGCAAGTGGATGTGGTAGGAAAGCCTTCTGCCCTTTCTTCCACCCAGCCTGGCTCAAGGCCACATCAGATTAGAACTGGTAGAGCAGCTCTACCGCTCCTGGGTAGAGAACTACAGTCACATATGCACACCCATGTTCACAGCAGCGCGATTCACAATAGCCAAATTACAGAACCAACCTCAATGTCCATCCACAGATGAATGGATTACAAGACTGTGGGGCATCTACTCAGCGAAAAAGAAGAACAAAATCACGTCATCTGCAGGAAGATGGATGGACTGGGAGAACATTGCGTTAAGTGAGATGAGCCAGTCACAGAAAGTGAAAGGGCGTATGTTTTCTCTAATATGCAGAAACCAGGGAGTAATCGGGAGACCAGAGGGACTCCAGATAATGGAGGAGAAATTCCAGGGGAGCCAGGGAGGAGGTCTAGGGGAAGGGGAGGGGGAAGACTGAGGTTCCTTGAAGGACTAACTACCATCAGCTTTGTGTACATATGTGAGACTACAACATCCATCTCAATACTTGTATGGGGAAGGGGGGGATGGGGAGGGAGCCAGGGGGAAGCCTGCCCAGTGCTGTGTGCAAGTATGTCACCGTCGACACGATTTCATTATGATGTGAGACTAATGCACCAATAGAAGTATAAGAGTAAATAAATAAAATATGTGATAATTTTTTTTTTTTTTTTTTGGTAGAGGAGTCAGGGACTGATAAAGTCCTTTAACTTTCCTTAGCCATCTAAGGTGACTTCAGAAGGACCCAGGAGAGATCTGCAGGTGGGTGAGCTGAGACCGGTGGACAAACGCTACGGACTCCGCTGGGAAGTGGACCACCAGGCCAGGACCTAGGGGAAGACAGCAAAAACCAGAAGAATCTTCATCAGCACTAAGGCCAAGTGACACCAGGGACTCTCCCAGCCCCTGAGCAAGGAAGAGACAGCAGTCCGGGGAAAGGAGAGGTTCCCAGGAGAGTGGAGTGTGTCTCAACTGGATGGCTGGGAGTAGAAGCAGTCCCAAGGACAATAGGTCTCCCAGAAAGATATATATATACTTTTTTTTTTTTTCCGGTACTAGGGATGGAACCCAGGGGCATTCTACCTCCGAGCTACAACCCCAGTCCTATTTTTTTATTCTTTATTTTGAAACAGGGTCTCACTAAGTTGCGAAGCACCTCACTAAGTAGCCGAGGCTGGCCGCGAACCTGCCGTCTTCCTGTCTCAGCCTCCCAAGCGCTGGGATGACAAGCGTGCGCCTCCACGCTGGGCTCCTTCGGTTTTTCTGGGAGCTTCAGGACATAGAGAGCTAAGAGCCCGGTGCGGAAGCCCAGAGGCCTCTGCTGCAGCCCTCCTCCCCCAGGGCGTGCGGCCCGGCCCTTCTGAACCTGGTATCTTGTGATCTACTAGGGGAAAACGGTCAAAGAATTTAGTTATGGCCGGTTCCAAGACGCTAGGCTGGGAAAGATGGGCGCTTCTGGGACTTGCCTCGGGGAAGAGAAGCTCTAGTATTTTCCTTTGCTCACACGCGTGCATGGGAGCACGTTACTGGGGACTGAACCAGGGGCATTCTATTTCTGATCTACATCCCCAGCCCTATTTTATTTATTTATTTATTTATTTATTTATTTGGAATGGGGATTTTAAAATTATTTGTTTATTTATTTATTTTTTGGTGCTGGGGAATGAACCCAGTGGCATTCTACCCCTGAGCTACACCTCCAGCCCTGTTTTATTTTTCTTTTTTGGTACTGGGGATTTATTTTAGACTTTTAATTAATTTATTTATTTATTGGTGCTGGGGATTGAACCCAGTGGCATTCTACCCCTGAGCTACACCCCCAGCCCTATTTTATTTTTATTTTATGGTATTGGGGATTTTATTTATTTATTTATTTATTTATTTATTTATTTATTTATTTTGGTGTTGGGGATCGAACCCAGTGGCATTCTACCCCTGAGCTACACCTCCAGTCCTGTTTTATTTTTATTTTTTGGTACCGGGGATATTTTTAGATTTTTAATTAATTAATTTATTTTTTGGTGCTGGGGATTGAACCCAGTGGTATTCTACCCCTGAGCTACACCCCAGCCCTATTTTATTTTATTTTATTTATTTATTTATTTTTATTTATTTATTTATTTGTGTGTGTGTGTGTGTGTGTGTGTGTGTGTGTGTGTGTGTGTGTGGTACTGGGGATTGAACTCAGGGGCATTCTACCTCCAAGCTACACCCCCAGACCTATTTTTTATTCTTTATGTTGAAACAGGGTCTCACTAAGTTGCGGAGTGCCTCACTAGGTAGCTGAGGCTGGCTGCGAACCCGGATCCTCTGGTCTCAGCCTCCCGAATGCTGGGATTACAAGCGCGTGCCACCCCGCCCGGCCCTATTTTATTTTTTATTTTGAAACAGGGTCTCACTAGTTGGCAGAGGACCTCACTAAGTTGCTGAGGCTGGTGGCGAACCTACGATCCTCCTGTCTCAGCCTCCCAAGGACTGGGATTACAAGTGTGCGCCACCACGCCTGGCTGGTACTGGGGACTGAACTCAGGAGCATTCTACCTTTGAGCTACACCCCCAGCTTATTTTTTTAATTTTTATTTTGAAACAGGGTCTCTTCCCTGCTTAGGAAAGTAGTGAGACTTGTCATCACAGAACGCCAGACCGGTAACAGATGACCAAAGACACTAGAGTCCCCATCTCTGTCACATGACCAGAGAAGTTTCCAGAGCATGCATTATGTAAAGAAAGTATGAATAAACCTTTTCTCTGTGGAAAATTCCCTTGGCATGGCCACGTACACACACTGTAGCACCACTTTCCAAAACTATGATTTACTTCTTTGTTCCGCTGGCTGCTATACAATGATTTAATATTTGCATCTACCAGTCAAATGGAAAGACTCCAACAACTCAGCTCTCCAAATAAGAGCAAGCAATGCATAGTTTAAAAAAAAAAAAAACATTTAAGCCAGGCGTGATGGTACAAGCTTGTAATCCCAGTACTTGGGAAGCTGAGACAGGAGGATCACAGGTTCACAGCCAGCCTCAGCTACTTAGTGGGGCCCTCTGCAACTTAGTGAGACCCTGTTTCCAAATAAAGAATACAAAATAGGGCTGGGGGTATGGCTTGGAGGTAGAATGCCCCTGAGTTCAATCCCCAGTATCGCAAAAATAAAATAAAATTTTTTGAATCACATTCCAAAATGAGTATCTAATTTCTGTATCTGATAATAGTTAGAGGGAGCTAAACGTGGTGGGGCAGGGAAAAGGAAGGCCAGAAATTGGTCAGGTCCCGAATTATATTCCTGCTGCAGTTCTCCAAGGACTCTGCCTATCTGTGCTAGTCAGCCTTCTGTCGCTATAACAAATCACCAGAGTTAATCTACTTAGAGAAAAGGTTTGTCTTGGCTCAGAGTTTTGGAGGTTGCAGTCCATGATTGATGGGCCTGTGGTGAGGGATCCCCTACCTTGTGGTGTGGTGTGGTATGTGTGTGTGTGTGTGTGTGTGTGTGTGTGTGTGTGTGTCAGAGTGAAATTCCTCACCTCATCAATGAAGGAGAGAGAGGGAAAAGGAGAGGGAGAGGGAGACTGGAGGATTTCAGATTCATGGCCAGTCCCAGAAACTTAGTAAAACCCTGTTTCCAAATAAAGTAATAAAATAGGGTTGGTGATTAAACCCAGGGGCATTATACCTCTGAGCCACATCCCCAACCCTATTTCATTTTTATTTTCAAATAGGGTCTCAGCCAGGTGTGGTGGTGCATGCTTGTTATCCCAGTACTTGGAAGGCTGAGACAGGAGGATTTCAGATTCGTGGCCAGCCCCAGAAACTTAATAAAACCCTGTTTCCAAATAAAATAGGGCTGGGGGTATAACTCAAAGCTACCATATGCCCATGGATTACATCTCCAGTACCATGAAAAAAAGAGAAGAAAGAGAAAGGAAGGAAGGAAAGGATGAAGGAAGGGAGGAAGAGAAAAAGAAACAGGGTCTCTCTAGGCCCTATGCAACTTAGTGAGACCCTGTTTTCAAATAAAAAAATCAAATAGGGCTGGGGGTGTAGCTTGGCAGTAGAATGCCCCTGGGTTTAATCCCCAGTACCACCAAAAAGAAAAAAAAAAAGAAGAAGAAGAAAGAATGAATGAATGAAAGAGTCATTTTAAAAAGTTAGATCATAGAAGTTATCAACTCTCAAAAAAAAAGTTCAGAAATTATGTATTTAGTGAAATGTTTCCTAATCTCTAATGCACCCTGCTCAGCGGGGGGGTATGACAACCAGAAGATTATATCTCTGACAGCTCCAGGCCAAAAGAGACGGTTCACAATTCAGTGCAATCTCTCGTTTGATCTTCCACAACAACACGATATTAAAGACAGCTTATAAATTCTCCTTTCGTAGATGAGGAATCTGCAGCTTAAGTGATTCCCCCAAGGCCACATCACTGTGTAAAACAGAGGCAAGATTAGATCACAGCCAGCTTGGCCCCGGCTGGGCCTTGCCTCCACTGTCCGTGGCTCCCAGGTGTAACTCAGGGTTAATGCAACTCCGTGAACAACAACAACAAATTATATATATATATATATATATATATATATATATATATATATATATATATACACACAGAAGTTTGACTTCCTAGAAATCATATTTTATAGTAAGTGTGTGTGTGTGTGTGTGTGTGTGTGTGTGTGTGTGTGTGTGTGTTACTTGGGATTGAACCCAGGGGCATTTTTTCTCTGAGCTAAATACCCAGCCCTTTTTCCTTTTTGTTCTTTTGGAACAGGGTTTCATTAGGTTGCTGAGAATCTCTCTAAATTGCTGAGGCTGACCTCGAACCTGCAACCCTCCTGTCTCAGCCTCCTAAATGTATGCACCACCACATCTGGTGTTCAAATCCTGGTCCTCAAAAGAGTATATAATCACTGACAGTCCTCCCAAATCTACCTCTTGTCTTTCTCTTTCTTAATCCTCACTCCCCATTTCAGGACCTTTTGATTTTGCTGGTGGGTTCCAGCAGAACCCAGGGCATTCTACCGTGGACCTACAACCCCATTCCCTCTCTCCTTTCCTTTTCTCCCTTCCTTCCTTCCTTCCTTCCTTCCTTCCTTCCTTCCTTCCTTCCTTCCTTCCTTCCTTCCCTCCTTTCCTTCCTTTGTACTGGAAATGGAATCCAGAGGCATTCAACCTTTAAGCTACACCGAGACCTTGTTTTAATTTTTTGTTTTGTTTTGTTTTGAAACAGGCTCTTGCTAAGTTGTGGAGGGTCTCACTAAGTTGCTGAGGCTGGCCTTGAACCTGTGGTCCTCCGGTCTCAGCCTCCCAAGTACTGGAGGAAAACCTCTTAGCCATAGTTTCCAGAGTCTTAATTTATACAACAGGCTTACTAAAAGGCAGGTTTGCTCACAGGGGCCAAGAAATGTGACTCTACAGGAACTGCCAGCCAGTCCTTACCCGAGTGGCTACAGGTGGGGCTCGGGCGACAGAGCGGCAGGAGCTTAAGGTTCTCAGAGCACCCTGCCCAGAGGGCGCCTGCCCAGCGTGTCGGGGCAGATGGTGTGTGTGTGACAGGAGTCTAGGAGTTAAGCTTGAGCCTGTGACCACAGGACCAAATGCCAGCAAGAGGGCCTTAGGCAGAGTCGCTGCTCTTAAAGTGAGTGGGGGCCTAGGGTTCCTGCTCCCAGGACATGCAGAGCGACAGAGATACGTTGTATAAGACTCACACCTTCCAGCTTCCAGGGTCCCGGCTCCAGGGAGAGTATATCATGTGCTAGAGAAGCAGGTGAGTGTTTCCCTTTTTATATTTTTCTTTTGAAGCAGGGTCTCACTAAATTGCAGAGGGCCTTGCTAAGTTGCTGAGGCTGGCCTTGAACCTGCGACCCTACCATCTCGGTGTCCCAAGTACTGGAATTACAGGCTGCACCGCCACGCCCGTCTTTTACTTCTTTTTTTATTGTTGCAAATAGTAAAGGACTGTAGCTGAAAGTGTGGGCGTTTGGGTCAGTCTGACCCAGCCTCAAGGCCCAGCAATACTCTTTTGCTTAAAGCAGATTTAGCAGCTATAACAGGCAGATCTCAAGTTTTAAGAGGTGCCACAGACGTGGATGGTTTCTCGCTCTTATCAGTCCTGGAGGGACTGTGCTGTGGTTTGGACAGGTCTGTCCCCAAGGTTCCTAGCTGGAGATTCCCAGAACCTGAATCTCAGGAGGATCGCAGGTTCGCGGCCAGCCTCAGCTGCTTAGTGAGGCCCTCTGCAACTCAGTGAGACCCTGTTTCAAAATAAAGAATAAAAAAATAGAGCTGAGGGTGTAGCTTGGAGGCAGAATGCCCCTGGGTACAATCCCCAGTACCACAATAGATAAATAAATAAAATTTAAATTAATTAAAATTAGGGCTGAGGATGTAGCTCACATATAGAGCACCTCTGAGTTCAATTTCCAGCACTGCCACACACATAAAAAAAGAAATAAAAAACAAAAACAAAAGACAACCAAACAAACAAAAAACCAGGCCATCTAATTCCCAAATTAAGTCTTTTTTTTCTGTACCGGGGGAATAAGCCCAAGGACATTCTACCTCCGAGCTATACCCCCAGCCATATTATTATTCTTTATTTGGAAACAAGGTCTCATTGAGTTGCGGAGGGCCTCACTAAGTAGCTGAGGCTGGCCACAAACCTATGATCCTCCTGCTTCAGCCTCCCAAATACTGAGATTACAAGCCTGCACCACCACGCCCGCCTTCAAATTATGCCATTTCACTCCATACTGTACCTCTTTTTTGGGGAGGTGGGGCAGTACAAGGGATTGAACTCAGGGGCATTCTACTTCTTAGCTATACCCCCCAGCCCTGTTTTATTTTTTGTTTTGAAACGGGGTTTCACTGAGTTATTGAGGCTGTCCTCCAACCTACGATCCTCCCAAGTACTGGGATCACAGGTGTGCACCACTGCACCTGGCCTCTAAATACAATTACTTCTCCAATATCCGGATGCCCTTTGGCTGCTGGCGATCATTTCCAGTATCTTTATGTGGCTGTAGAATTCCTGAGGTTGTGCGTGAGCCGCCGAAAGCCACTCGTTTTCTGATGAGATGGGTACCTGTTGGTTACGGAGAACCAAGAGCAGTCGCTGTGAACTACCAGGTGTGAGCAGCACTCTGGCCTGCTCCCTCAGGCTTCTCCAGGAGCTCTGCAAAAGTGTGCTGTTAAAGTCGGGCGTGGGGGCACACGCTAGTAATCCCAGTACTTGGGAGGCTGAGGCAGGAGGATCGCAGGTTCGAGGACAGCCTCAGCAACTTAGCGAGACTCTCAGCAACCTAGTGAGACTCTGTTTCCAAGTAAGATATAAAATCAGTCTGGGGGCTATAGCTTGGAGGTAGAATGCCTCTGGGTTCAATTCCCAGTATCACAAAAATAAATAAATAAATAAATAAATAAATAAATAAATAAATAAATAAATGTGCTGTTAAACACTTTTGTTAAAAACAAACACTTTTTGTTAAAACACTTTTGTAGCCGGGCGTCATGGCGCATGTTTGTAATCCCAGCATTTGGGAGGCTGAGACCGGAGGATCGGGTTCGAGGCCAGTCTCAGCTACCTAGTGAGGCCCTCCGCAACTTAGTGAGACCTGGTTTCAAAATAAAGAATAAAAAATCGGACTGGGGGTATAGCTCGGAGGTAGAATGCCCCTGAGTTCAATCCCCAGTACCGCAAAAACAAAACAACAACAAAAACAAAACACTTTTGTTAAAAACAAAAGGCGAAAGGCGTGCATTGTCTCTCTCTCACAGACAAGAGAGCATTTCTGCTTTCTTTCAACAGCGGCAGCAAACCGGAGGCCGCCGTGCGATTCGGACCCGATGTTCTCCAGGTAACTGCAGTCTGGGCATGGCTGACCTGTGAGTCAAAGCTCCAGTGTGGCAGATTCCCACATCCCGACCACAGGCAACGTGCTCTGCGGCAGGGCCGACCTCCTGGTTCCCAGCAGGAGCGGGTGGGACAGGCAGAGCAAGGCTGCAGGGGAAGGTTCTGCCTGGCGCGTGTCACAATAGAGCCGTTTGTTTTGCCCAAACAAGTTGATTTATTTAGGGATTTATTGACTTACCCTGGCCAAACACGTTGATCAAACCTGATTTGGGCCCGGCAGAAACAGGCCAGGCAGTCTACCAATAATAGAGACTGAAACTTGTCTGGAGCCTGGAGCTTCACTAATGGAGTAGGGAAGGTGCATGGTGGTGCACGTTTGTAATCCCAGTACTTGGGAGGCTGAGACAGGAGGACCTTAGGTTTGAAGTCAGCCTTGGCAACTTAGCGCGGCTCTCAGCAACCTAGCAAGACCCTGTTTCCAAGAAAATTGGGCTGGGGGTGTAGCTTGGAGGTAGAGTACCTCTGGGTTCAATCCCCCGTACTAAAAAAAAAAAGAACAGTAAGGAAGGTGCTGAGCTGGGCGTGGTAGTGCACGCCTGTAATCCTAATACTTGAAAGGCTAAGGTAGGAAGATAAGAAGTTGGAGATTAGCCTCAGAAACTTAGTGAGGCCCTCAGCAACTTAGGAAGAACTTGTTTCAGAATTAAAAAATAAGAAAATAGGACTAGGGATGTAGTTCAGAGGTAGAATACCCTGGTTGTAATTTCCAGTACCATACATACACACACACACACACACACACACACACACACACACACACACACAAAGGTGCTGGACATGCACACATACCTTTATCACTAACTCAGCCTCTTTCAAAGAGGAAAGCTAAGAAAAGAATGGTGGAGAAACTGGATGATTCCTCTGGAAATACAGTGTGGTCTATAAACACAAAGTTTTACTCCACCATGAGGAAGAACAAAACTACAAAACTATGTCATTTGCAGGAAAATGAATGGAACTAGAGAACATTTTCTTTTCTTTCTTTTTTTTTTTTTTTTTTTGTGGTACTGGGGATTGAGCTCAGGGGCATCTACCTCTGGTCTACACCCTCAGTCCTATTTTTTATTCTTTGTTTTGAAACAGGGTCTCACTAAGTTTCTGGAGGGCCTCACTAGGTAGCTGAGGCTGGCCGGGAACCCGGAGCCTCCAGTCTCAGCCTCCCAAATCCTAGGATTACAAGCGTGCGCCACCACACCCAGATGCTAGAGAACATTATGTTAAATGAAATCAACCAGTCTCAGAAAGTCAAGGGGCCTGTTGTTTGCTTGTCTGTTTCTCATATGTGTATCCTAAAGAGAGAAAATAGGAAAGAAAAGGAACTTCATGATAAGGAGCCAGACCAGTAGAATAACAGAAAGGGAGCCGGGCGTGGTGAGACACACTGGTAATCCCAGTACTTGGGAGGCTGAGACAGGAGGATCGCAGGTTCAAGGACAGCCTCAGCAAGTAGTGAGACTCTCAGCAATCCTAGCGAGGCCCTGTTTCCAAATTAAAAAATAAATAAATAAAAACCAACCCCACAATGTCTGACCACCAGGTTTATCTTAGAGACTGAGGAGAAGAGATCTAGAGCAGGCCCCCAACCCGCCCCAGACCAGAAACTGACCCATGGTGGGAGCACCAACTCCCCAGCTCCGGGGTCACAGGCAACAGACCCCGTCTCTTGAGGAGGAGGACTGACATCCATGTACGGTGCCCAGAGCATTACGACATTTCAGGTGAGAGATGGTAGGAGGCCGGGCTTGGTCCGTAACAGAATCTGGGGAGACCGGTGGTCATCGAAGCCTGTGTTGGAGGTAGTGCCTTGGTTTTCGTGGGCTGCCACCGTAAGACGCCAGAGCCTGGGCGGCTGAAGGGACAGAGGCGCATCTCACCGACAGCTCTGGAGACGGGAAGTTGGTGGGGACCAACATGGCTGGGTGCCGGTGGCTCCTCGTCCTGGCTCGCAGATAGCTGCCTTCTCTGCTGGGCCTTCGCCTGGTCTTTCCTGGGTGTGTACGCAGGGAGAGAGAGAGCTCTCTTCTTCCAATACCACCAGTCCTATTGAATTAGGACCCACTCACGTGACCTCTATTGAATCTGTGTGTGCACGTGTGCGTGCGAGAGAGGCACTGGGGATTGAATCCAAGGACATTCTACCACTGAGTGACACCCCCAGCCCTATTTTATTTTTTATTTGGAAACAGGGTTTCACTAAGTTGCAGAGGGCCTTGCTAGGTTGCAGAGGTTGGTTGCAAACCTGTGATCCTCCTGTCTCAGCCTCCCAAGTATGGGCAGGGATCATAGGTTTGCGCCACTGCCCATGGCTTGAAAAGGGCTTTGATATGTTTTCTGGACTGCAGATATAAAGCGGGGGATTGTTAGACTACATGTAGGTGGTATTTAAAACCACGGGAATGGGATCAGCAAGAGAGTGAGTGGAATAGAAAAGAAAGGTCTTCTGGAGCAATTCAGAGTGAAGAGTTTGGGAAGCTGGGCGTGCTGGTGCACACCTGTAATCCCAGTACTTGGGAAGCTGGCCATGAATTTAGGATCCTCCCATCTTGGCCTCCTGAGTCACTGGGATTACATGCATGTGCCACTAAACCTGCCTGAAACATATAATCTCTTGAGGGCTGTATTCTTTCTTGATATATAATTTCTTTCCTCCAATATCTGAAACCAATTTTGATAGGTGATATTTCTCCTGTAAAGGTGACTGGAGTGAGAGTTTATACACTGAATAACAACGGGTGCAGCCGAAAGGCTTAGCACTTAAACACCAACCCAGAGGTAGGACGTTGGGAAAACCCTTACCTTACTCTTCCTGACTTTGGGTGGTAATTTCCCTTTATAAACAGTTTTGCCAAGTTTCAAACTGTTTTGCTGTGTTTCAACCTGAAGCAATAAAACAAAGAAACACGGTAGGGACTTTACCGGCAGGTTGCCACGGAAGCTGAAAGATGTTTCTGGAGAAAGGTGTAGTCACAGCTGGGATGTGGAGAGCCTGGGGTAAGGGCCTATGCAAATAAGTGTTGGCAAAGGGCTGTGGGGATTCACCTCCATCCAGAACGCCGCGTTCTCCTCACAGGTGATGAAACTTAGTGTTCTAATCCTTACACTTACGGGAAGCAGACGAAGCAGCTCAGGTAACAAAGCTGTAGTTGAATGGCCTGGAGGAATGCAGCTGGAGAAAGGACAGGGACAGTCCAGGTTTGGGGAAGCTGAGGTTCTTGGGAACTGCTATTTCAGGAGTCTGGAAAAAACACTCTTTCCCAAGACTATGTAAGAAAAAAAAAAAAAAAAAAAAAGGACTAACTTTAAAAATGTCCAAAACTACTGGTTTCTTTAAGTATAGCAGAAGTCACATTAAAATGACATTTTCTGCTGGGGATTGAACCCAGGGGCATTCTACCTCTGAGTTATACCCTTAGCCTGTTTTTTGTTTGTTTGTTTGTTTTTTGTTTTTAAACAAGGTCTTGCTATGTTACTAAGAATTTCACTAAGTTGCTGAGGCTGTCTCAGCCTCCCAAGTACTGGGATTACAGGCGTGCTCCACCACGTCCAGCTACATTTTTTTTATTATTATTGGTGCTGGAGATTGAGCCCAGGAGCAGTCTACTCTGACCTACACACACAGCCCTTTTCTTTCTTTCTTTTTTTTTCTCTTTTCTCCCTCCCTCCCTTCTTTCCTTCCTTCCTTTCCTTGTGGTACTAGGGATTGAATCCAGGTGCATTCTGCTTGAGCTACACCCCCCACCCTTATTTATTTATTTAGTGGTACTGGGGTTGAAACCCAGGGTGTTCTACCTCAGCCTTACTTGTTTGTTTGTTTATTTATTTATTTATTTATTTTGTAGTGGTACTGGGGATACTGGGGATTGAACCCAGGGGCACCCCCAGCCCTATTTTTTATTCTTTATTTTGAAACAGGGTCTCATTATGTTGCAGAGGGACTCACTTAAGTAGCTGAGGCTGGCGGCGAACCTGGATCCTCCTGTCTCAGCCTCCCAGGTACTGGGATGACAGGCATATGGCACCTAGGACAACGACTACGTTTGTATTTTTTTGCATTTATGTCTTTTTGTATAGTCATGTCACCTTGAATCAAACAGTAGGGGAATAGAGTAGATGTCACAGGGTCAGAAGTCACACACACTTCTGGAGAATCTGTGCCCAGCACCCACCGCGCAAGGTCCTCGACGCCTACTCAATCCCAAGGAATGCGGCTCATCCACTCAGGTGTTCGCAGAACTGCAAAGGTTATGGAGGGTGCTGGAGAATTCCTGCTGTGGAGCCGGAAGCCAGGGCAGCACACCTTCCCACGACATTCGTGTTGCCGCCTACCCAACTAGTTCATTTACCGTCCTTTTGTTCCTAAATTAACGAGGAGGAGAGACTGTGTACAATACACGCCCACAACATGGAAGTGACCCAAGTCTCCAAGCCTTGAGTTCAGTTATCTGAACTGCCACCTCTTTTCTTTCCTTTTGGTACTGGGGATTGAGCCCAGAGAGGTTCTACCTGTGAGCTATACCCCTAGTCCCTTTTACTTTATTTCATTGAAATAGGGTCTAAGTTGTTGAGGGTCTCGCAAAGTGGCCAAGGCTGGCCTCGAATCTGCCATCCTCCTGTCTCAGCCTCCTAAGTACGGAGATTACAGGTGTGCGCCACCATGCCTGGCTAGGTCGCCCAGTTTCACAGAAAGGTCAGCGATTCCTCGAAGGCACGCCACCATACGGAGGTGGTAACCGCAGAGCGCCGGCGACTTCGTCCGGCCCACGGGACTCCTGGGCCCCGGGGAAGCCCCGATCGCCTCTGCGCGCGTCTCTACAGTGCGCGCTGAGACCCGCAGGCGCTTATGGCTAGGATCTGCCAAGACCCGGCGGGCGCGCCGGAAGTGTACACCGCGGGGAGAGCGCCGGCGGCGGGACCGGAAGTGTTTGCGCCCGGGAGCGCGCCGGCGGCGGACTCGGGACGCGCGCCGGAAGTGTGCGCAGCCGGCGGGGCCGGAAGTGTGCGCGGCCGGAGGAGCATAGCCTGCGCGCTTCCGGCGTGCGTGAACGTCAGCTGCCGCGCGAGCCCCCACCCCCAGGCTCTTGTCCCTTTGGTGGACACTCGCGCTGGCTCCTGACCCGCGCTTGCTCCGCAGCCTTCTGTCTCCTCGCGTCTCAGCCCAGGCCGCCGACATGAGCTGCAAAGAAGGTGGCGTCCGGGCTCTGCGCGGTGTCCCTAGCGTCGAGGGTGCCCTCAGTCCAGCGCGCAGGGCTACCCGGGCCTTCCCGGCCCGATCGGGATCGTCTGCACCCGATTTCCTAAGACTCCGAGCTGTATTCTTATTCGATCGTGCAGTGGCCTTGCCAGGGTCAGACCAGGCCCCGCTAGGCCGAGCCAGGGCGGGTGGGTGGACAGGGGCGTGGACTGTCAGCCGCCAAGAAGGCCAATAGACCCGGCCCTGTAGATGCCTCGCCTTCGAGGAAGGAAAGGAGGCCTGTGTTGTGTCGTGCAAGCCTGGTGACGCAAGGTCTCTTCTTTTCTGCATTAGGATCTGGAGGGTTCAGGAAGAGGAAGCACGACAACTTCCCGCACAACCAAAGAAGAGAAGGGAAGGATGTCAGTTCATCTTCACCGGTGATGCTGGCCTTCAAATGTAAGTTCTCCGGAATGTAAGTTGACAAAGGGCAGGGAACTGACTTAGCCCTGTCGTGCACAAGAAAACAGCCCCTAAGAATCTACGATCTGCAAATATAAAACTTAATTTTTTTTCTGGGTGATTTGGGATAGTGCTGGATCTGCCCTGAAAGTCTGGATCCCGAAGGCTTTAACTTCTATGGCCTATTAAGGTAAACAGGTAAACATTAGTTTCGTACAAGTAACAATGAAACATTAGCTGGTTAATATTATACAGTGCACATACCTAAAAGCTGTCCTGTGCCTGATAGTATTTTATCATCTGTTACTTACTATATATATATGTATATATATATAGAGAGAGGCATATATGCATATCTAGTTTATTTATACTTAGTGTGTATTAGTTTTGTTAAGTAGACAGTTGAAAGCAGACCCTAATTTTGGTTTGATGAATGGAAACTCTTAGTAAGCCATCTATACACATACATTCACAGTTTCCCTTTTCTCAGCCTATTAAGTTGGCCAAGTTTTTCCCCATTCAGAAACATAAAACAAAAGCCGGGTGTGGTGGTGCACGCTTGTAATCCCGGCATTTGGGAGGCTGAGACCGGAGGATCCGGGTTCTTGGCCAGCCTCAGCTGCTTAGTGAGGCCCTCCGCAACTTAGTGAGACCCTGTTTCAAAATAAAGGATAAAAAATAGAAAATAGGGCTGGGGCTGTAGCTCGGAGGTAGAATGCCTGCAGGTTCCATCCCCAGTACTGCAGAAAAAAACATAAAACAAGCTGGGTGTAGAGATGCACACTTGTAATCCCAATACTTGGGAGGCCAAGACAGGAGGATCGCAGATTCGTGGCCAACCTCAGCACCTTGTGAGGCCCTCTGTAACTTAGACCCTGTTTCAAAATAAAGAATAAAAAATAGGACTGGAAATGTAGCTTGGAGGTAGAATGTTCCTGGGTTCAATCCCTAGTGTCATGAAATAAATAACAAATAAATAAATAAATAAATAAATAAATAAATAAAACTAATATGGTACTTACCCAAGGATTGTATGGGTAGTGATTCAGGAAATACTTTGCTATCAAAGATACAAAATTAATTTCATTAAAAGCAGTCATGAGATAAATATTTTATTACTGTTGATTTCTCAGAATAAAGAAACATTCTTTTCTTAAAATTTTTTTTGTTTTGAAATCTCAATTCTAAAAAGCCTGAAGAGCTGGGCATGGTGGCATACACCTGTCATCCCACTGCTTGGGAGGCTGAGGACACGGGAGGATCACAGGTTTAAGAGCAGTTTCAGCAACTTAGCAAGACCCTGTTTCAACATAAAAAAATAAGGGCTGGGGGTGTGGCCTGGAGGTAGAATGCCACTAGGTTCAAAAGCTAGAATAGTAGAAAAATAGTACAGACTAATTTCTGGTTTTTTGTTTGTTTAATTTTGTGGTGCTGGGGAGTGAACCCAGGGGCATTCTGCCTCCAAGTTACACCCAACACCCCCAGCCCTTTTTAATTTTTTTTTTTTTTGAAACAGAGTCTTGCTACAATGCTGAGGCTGTCCTCAAACCTGCAATCCTCCTATCTCAGCCTTCCAAGTATTGAAATTACAGGCGGATTTAGTTTGCAAGAGATTGTGCACCACTGGGTGGAGTCACATTTGGTTCACACTGTAGCTCACGCTGCCATCCTGCATGGCGGGCTGCCTGTGACTTTAGCCAGCAGTCCATTCAAGGAGTGCTTTGGGAACATCTGCCTCCCAGCATGGTTCAGTACTGTGAGGTATGGTGGGGAAGATAGCTCTGGCCTTTATGAAGTTTACGCTCTTGGGGAGTATGGTCAGTCAACAGGCCAGCATACAAGCACACAGTACAGTTTGAGCTACGGAGGGTAAGTGCCGGCAAGTAACAGATGAGAGAAGCAGGGTGGAGGAGGGAGGCGGTGGTGTCCAAGCAGCCTTCGAGCTGACTGGAGGTGAGCTGCTCTAGACGGAGGAGGCCCAGGAAAGGTGCAGCCGTGGAGTCAGGACCCACAGGAAGATGGCGCGGCCGACCAGGGAGCTGGGTGGCGCCCGAGGAGGCCCCAGCACGCACACTGGATGGCTGGCTTGCTGTTCAGACCTTCTGGACTCTGCAGATTGCTTTCCCAGTGCCGTAGGATTTCCTTAAATGCATAGCCATGCAGATGTGTGTGTGATTTAACAGAAGTAGCTTTGTAGTCTAGAAAAGGTAAGTGGTTTTACTCAGTTAAATCTGTTTTAAAACATGGTTTTGCTCTGGTAAAAGTGTTCACGATACACCAGATGGAGTCTTTTAAGAAGAAATAAAAGTAATTTTTTTTTATGTTAAAATTTTTAGTAAGAAAAATATTTTGAGGTTGAAACACTTTATAGTGAGGATTTTTTTTTTTTTTTTTTGGTGGTACTGGGGATTGAACCCCAGGGGGCATTCTACATCTGAGCTACACTGCCAGGCCTTTTACTAAAAAAAAAAAAAAAAAAAAAAAAATTTAAGTTTTGAAACAAGGTCTCACTAAGTTGCAGAAGGCCTCAGTAGGTTGCTGAAGCTAGCTGAGAACTTGCAATCCTCCTGGTCTCAGCCTCCCAAGTACTGGGATTACAACCATGTACCACTATGCCCAGCTTATAGTGAAGACTTTTGATTATTATGAAAAAATTAAAACACTTCGGTAGTCTTAAGTTAGGCTTTCTGTAAGTAAAGCTAGAGTAAAAATCTTTCAATCCCAATATTTGAGGCTAAAACATTAGATTGAGCAGAAAAGATGGAAGTTGCGTTAGTGTAAAAGGTAGGCTAAGCAGGTTGGCAATTATACTTAGTAGATATAAATGAAAACATTCCATTTAGTAATTTCTTGAGCATTAATTGTTAATATAGGGTCAGGAGAAGATAGTAGCTAGGAGGAATCAGAATGGTGACGTTTAAGGGAAAGAATGTGAAGGTAAGACCTGTTAGCAGCTGTGAAGTGGCTTGTTTGCAAACAGGAAGGCAAAGGAGGGAGGAAGGTGGGGAGGGGCCTCTATGGTTACCAGCTGTGGTATCACACTGGGGGAAATTGCCTTGTTCTACAATGAGGAAGGAGGAAGGTGGGGAGGGGCCTCTATGGTTACCAGTTGTGGTATCACACTGGAGGAAATTGCCTTGTTCTACAATGAGGAAGGAGGAAGGTGGGGAGGGGCCTCTATGGTTACCAGCTGTGGTATCACACTGGGGGAAATTGCCTTGTTCTACAATGAGGAAGGAGGAAGGTGGGGAGGGGCCTCTATGGTTACCAGTTGTGGTATCACACTGGAGGAAATTGCCTTGTTCTGCAATGAGGAAGGAGGAAGGTGGGGAGGGGCCTCTGGTTAC
>PVLC010030335.1:0-18071 GCA_004027655.1 Graphiurus murinus | reverse complement strand
GCAGTTTTGAGGATTAGATGGTTCCAGGTATCTGAAGCTATAGAGCAGTGCTATATAAGACCTAGCTATTATTGCTCTTGCTGTTTATTATTTTCCAAACATTTTACTCTGCTGAATAAACTTGCCTTGGACCAAGAATGAGGTATGGAGATAAAGAAACAAAACTAGTTATACTGAGCTTAAAAAATAACTTGGTTTAAAAAGTAATTGCAAGCCGGGCGTGGTGGCGCATGCTTGTAATCCCAGCATTTGGGAGGCTGAGACCGGAGGATCCGGATTCACGGCCAGCCTCAGCTACCTAGTGAGGCCCTCTGCAACTTAGTGAGACTCAGTTTCAAAATAAAGAATAAAAAATAGGACTGGGGGTGTAGCTCGAAGGTAAAATGCCCCTGAGTTCAATCCCCAGTACCGCAAAAAAAAAAAAAAAAAAAGTAATTGCAGCCAGGCATGGTGGCATATGCCCATAATCCCTGTAAATTGGGAGGTTGAGATAGGAGGATGGAAGGTTCGAGGCCAGCTTCAGCAACTGAGCAACACCTTCAGCAATTTAGCGAGACTCACTCTTTCTTTCTTTCTCTCTTCCTTCCTTCCTTTCTTTCTTTCTGTCTGTCTGTCTTTCCTCTCTCTCTCTCTCTCTCTCTCTCTCTCTCTCTCTCTCTCTCTCTCACACACACACACACACACTTATTGCCAGAATGATGTGCTCAAAATCAGCGGAGCGACACCAGGGGAACGAACAATGCCGCGTTTGTTGACTTGGTTTTGGATTGCATCTCTGATTCTCCATCCTTACCTGAAGCCATTCTGCAGCGTTGCTAGGTAAATTCACAGCTGTGTGTGTCTTGCTGTGTGTGTATCTTCTTTGCTTATCCGTTCTGCAGGGGTGCTTTGATAGTCTGTGTGTTTTCTTTTTTTTTTTTGGTGGTACTGGGGTACTGGGGATGGAACCCAGGGGCCTTCTACCTCTGGGCTATACCACCAGACCTATTTTGTTTTTTTATTTGGAAACAGGGTCTCACTAAGCTGCTGAGTGCCTCACTACATTGCCCAGGTTGGCTGCGAACCTGGGATCCTCCTGTCTCAGCCTCCCAAGTCCTGGGATTACAAGCGTGCACCCCCACGCCCGTCTGTCTGTGTTTTCTGCATCTGCCGGTTCCCTTCCTCTCATTCTGCCTCCTGGCCACCTCACTCGTCTCGTGGCAGCAAATCGTTTGCTGTGCGCGTGTCTACTCTGCTTCTGGGCTCGTTTTCCTTCCAGGGGCCCTCATCCGGCCTTGGCACATTTCCGGCCCCTTCCTTTTCCCATTCTCTTAGGGTCCCCCGAAGGTCTTAAGCTGAAGGGCTGGTCCTCAGCCTCCTTGCTGTGGGGAGGTGGAGGAAACCTTAGCAGGTGAGGCCTAGTGGGGCCGTGGCTCCCTGGGGCGTGCCTCTGAAGGATGTAGCTTCTTTCCCGCCTCTTTCCTCCTCTCTCTGCTTCCTGCTGGCCATAAATGAGCAGTCTTTTGGGCCACACACTCCCACTATACATATATATTATATATAAAATATATATAAATATAAAATGCATATAAAATATATAAACATAAATATACACATAAATATATAAATATAAAATACACATAAATATGTGAATATAAATATGTAAGAGAGAAGCCTATTTTATATAAATATAAAAATTTATATATATATTATATATATTTTTGTGGTCCTGGGGATTGAACCTAGGGGCACTCTATATATGAGCTACATTCCCAGCCTTCAAAAATATATAATATATAAACATTTTTATATAAATATAAAAATTAATATGTAATATATATATATTTTTGTGGTACTGGGGATTGAACCTAGGGCCACTCTATATATGAGCTACATTCCCAGCCTTTTTTTAAAAAAAAATTAATTTTTTATTTTGAAACAGGGTCTAAGTGGCTGCTGAGGGCCTAGCTAAGTTGTTGAGGCTGGCCTCGAACCTGCGATCCTCCTGTCTCAGCCTCTTGCCGCCATTATATTCTGCCTAGCCTCAGGCCCAGAGCCAGGGAGCAGCTGCCCTTGGCCTGAGCCCTCTGAGGCTGTGAGCTCCAGGCTCTCCCCGGCTCTGCGTTGCTTGTCTCAGGTGCTCTGTCTTGGCGTCAGGAAGCTGACCAGCACACCGCCTTTCGGTGGTGTTTCTGCACATTTGCTCGGCCGTGTCTTCCCAAGTGAAGCACGTGTGCCAGGGCAGGTCCGGCTGGCCCTTCAGCTCCAGCTTGGGTGAATTGTCCTTGCTTGCTGCTCTGGTGTCATCTGTATTGGTCTCCTTCACGGAGCTTCCGTCGTGCCTTGGACCTCGTGGTTAATAAGCTTTTCTCCTCCCCAGCGTACAGGGCTGGGAGGCGAGTGGGCCCCAGGATCACTGTGATTGCTGGATTTGGTCTCTCTTCGTTTTTCTTGTAATTTTATTAAACACTCTTTTCAAGGTCCGCTCAGGTTGCAGATGGACCCAAATTCAGGGTGTGGCTTGGAGGCATGGAAATTTTTTCTTTCTTTTTTTTTTTTAATTATGAAGTATTTCAAGTGTGCAGGACAGTCAGAGAATAACAGAGAAGCCTTGTGTGAGCACCAGCCTGCTCTGGTGAGTCCTGACATTTTGACACACCTGCTTCTAATTTCAAAGACCAGACGACAGGAAAGCAATGTTGTCCCACCTCCTTACCCTGGCGTTGCCCTGAATGCTTCCTTATCTTTCCCCGGCTTGTTTATGCATCACTTCCTGGGAATCTAGAATTAATTATGCAAATATTCCCCATTTCCCAAGCTTCCTAGGGTGGATGCATACTGTCTTATTATACTACATTTTTTTTTTCATGCAGTGTTTTTTTTTTTTTTTTTGGTACTAGGGATTGTGCTCAGGAGTGTTCTGCTTCTGAGCTACACTCCCAGCCCTTTTTATTTTGAAACAAGGTCTCGCTCAGTTGCCAAGGCTGTCCTCGAACCTGCGACCCTCCTGTCTCAGTCTCCCATTCATTCATCGTGATCTTGAAATTTGTCCCTGTTGAGGTGTAGCTCTAGTTCTATGGTTTTCATTGCTATTCAAACTACCTTGTAGGATTATGCTACAGTTGGCTCAACTACTTTTTGCCCATGGATGTCTAGAGGACTTTCATTTTTTTTTTTTTTTTTTTTTTGCGGTACTGGGGATTGAACTCAGGGGCATTCTACCTCCGAGCTATACCCCCAGCCCTATTTTTTATTCTTTATTTTTGAAACCGAGTCTCACTAAGTTGCGGAATGCCTCACTAAGTAGCTGAGGCTGGCCTCGAACCTGGATCCTCTGGTCTCAGCCTCCCGAATGCTGGGATTACAAGCGTGCGCCACCACGCCCGGCTCATGCTCAATTTTTAAAGATCATCTTGAACATTTTCTTCTAAAAGTCAGAAAGCTTTGCTTTTCTCATTTAGGTTTCTAAGCCAGCCTTTGATTTATTTTTAGTAGGGTGTGAATTTGGGATTCAAACCTAATTTTTCCCCATATGAATAATCAGTAGTCAGAGATCATTAATTCAATAGGCGATTCTTTTCCTGGCGCTGGGTAATACCGGCTGTGACTGTACAGATCTCTTTTTGGGTTATTTATTCTGTTTTATTGATTGTCTTGGCCTGTGTGGGCTGCCATAACAGAATACATAGACCAGGTGACTCAGACAGGAGAAACATATTTTCTCACGGTTGTGGAGTCCGGAGAAGTCTCAGATCAAGGTGCGGCCTGGCTGGTGTCTGGCGAGGGTTCTCTGGTTTGCAAATGGCCTCCTTCTGTCTGGATTCTTCCACGTGGCTGAGATTTCTCCCTTCCTCTTATAAGTCAGACCACCAGTTCTGTTGAATTAGGACCCCACCCTGTGACCTCATTTGACTGTCATTAGAGCCTAAAAGCTCTAGCTCCAGAAAGTCACACTGGGGTGAGAACTTCAACATATGAATTTGGGGGACACAATTTAGTGGGTAGCATGGGTGTGTCATCTGAACCTTTTAACCCTCATCCCTCTTGCCCTGGCCCTGAAGTTCCAAACATTTACACGTGCTCTTGCTGTGGGGAGGGGCACGGCGTGGGAAAGTCTGCCCTGGAGCAACAGAAAGGACTCTATATATTTTCTTTAGCCCTACTCTTGGCCTCCCTTCAGCCCTTGATTTTTTTTTGTTTTGTTTTTGTGGCACTGGGGATTGAACTCAGGGGCATTCTACCTCCGAGCTATACCCCCAGCCCTATTTTTTATTCTTTATTTTGAAACCGAGTTTCATTAAGTTGTGGAGTGCCTCACTAGGTAGCTGAGGCTGGCTGTGAACCCAGATCCTCCGGTCTCAGCCTCCCGAATGCTGGGATTACAAGCGTGCGCCACCATGCCCGGCTTTTTTTTTTTTTCTTTTTAATTACTACTTTCACTGGGGGGGGGGGGGAGGGAGTCCAAATATCATAGAGTTTATCCATACAGTCTAAAATTCAATAAACTCTTATTTTTTTTAAAAAAATGTGATAAAGCTTACATGAGTTGAATTTGCCATTTAAACCACAACCCGTGGCATTTTGTACACGCGATGTGTATAGCCAGCACCGTTGTTCAGCTCTAGAACCTTCATCAGCCCGATAGGAAATCCTGGACCCGGCATCAGCAGGTCCTCCTACCTCTGGTTCCTAGCAACTAGCGTTTTGATTTCCGTCTCTGAGTCTCATATAACTGGAATATTTGTCCTTTCTTGTCTCACTTATATCACTTAAGGTTCATCCATGCTGAAGCGTGTGTCAGCATTCCTTTCTAGGGCTGAATAGTAGTCCATTGTGTGCCTATGCCACATTTCATTCATTCATTCATTCATTCATTCATTCACCCATCCACCCATCCATCCATCCATTCATTCATTGATTCAGCAATGGACACTTGGGTTGCTTCCACCTTTCGGCCGTTGTGAATAATGCTGCTGTGAACACAAGTGTATAAATATCTGTTTAAGTTCCCGAGTTCATTTCTTGTGTGTATACATACCCCCAGAGGCAGAATTGCCGGGTCATCTAGTTTTCCATTTTAGTTTTTTGGGGAATTGCCAGACTGTTTTCTACGGTGTGTTCACCACTTTCTATTCCCACCAGCAATGGACAAGGGTTTCACTTTCTCTACATTCTCACCAACATGCTATTTCTTTTTAAAAAAGCACACATTAGCCATCTTAATAGGTACGAAGCGGTGTTTCACTGTGATTGAGATTTGCATTTCCTCATGGCTAGTGAAGGGGAGTGTCTTTTCATGTACTTATTGGCCATGTGAATATCTTTTTTGGAGAAACATCTATTCACATCTGTTGCCCATTTTTAATCAGTTTTGTTGTTGGAAAATGCCTAATTTGTGTGTGTGTGTGTGTGTGTGTGTGTGTGTGTGTGTGTGTGTATGTTACTAGGGATTGACTCCGGAGGAGTTCTACCTCTGAGCTACACCCCCAGCCCTATTTTATTATTACTTTGAAACAGGGTCTCACTAAGTTGTGGAGGGTCTTGTTATATTGCTGAGGCTGGCCTCAAACCTGTGATCCTCCTGTCTCAGACTCCCAACTACTGGGATTAAAGGCATCCATCATGACACCCAGCTCCTGATATCTTACCTGATACGACTAGTGTATATGTTCTCATGCTCTCTCTAGAATGAACTATGCTCCAACCTATCCCATAAATAGAGACAGTAAGGAGAAAGCAAGAAAAAAATTAAGTGAGAAGTGAAAAAAAATGTGAAATGGAGCATATGGAATTTAATTGAGATGTTCAGAGATCTGATTCTACCTCTGAGCTACACCCCCAGCCCTATTTTTTTATTTTGAAACAGGGTCTCACTAAGTTGCAGAGGGCCTCACTAGGTAGCTGAGGCTGGCTGCGAACCCGGAACCTCCAGTCTCAGCCTCCCAAATGCTGGGATTACAAGTGTGCGCCACCACGCCCAGGTGGTTGGGAATTTTGATGGTCTTTATTAAGTTCAGTGTTAGTTTCTAGGTTTATCACTTACCACTTTGTGACCAAGGTGATGGCCCATTTCCTCTTATAGGAAAAGTACAGGATTGTACTCACAGTCTTGATGGGTGTAAATACATGTAGTTATGACAATAGCAATGCCGGCTGAAAATGAAAATGACTAGAATTTAGAAACGGTGCTTCCAACTCACTTATTTTTGTATAAACTTGAGTTTTTTGTTTCACCAACTGATTTTAAAAATTTAAGTATAATATACATTCTCAATAAAGTCTTCAGAGCAAGTTGCTAGTTTGGGTTTTTTAAAACAGTCCCAGCCTGCTCTGTAACAGCCAGCACTCCAAGCCAGATACCTGTGAAAAAAATGAAGAGGCGTCTTGAAACGAAACAGGACTCCCTCCCAAGCCTATCAATGTTTAACAATTTTAACGAGCTTTAAAAGAGTGTCATATGTTTGCTGTGAATCATTTCACATTCAAATCTATGGTTTTCCTTCCAAAGTTATCTTCGGTAAAAGCTACGAATTGTCAGCCAGATTTGGAGTGAAAGCGAGGGGAGCTAGAAGCAGACTCCACAAGAACCCCAAGTGAGGAGTTTTTGCACATCGGCCTCTGAGTTCTGACAAGGCCCCTCTGGATGAACCCTGCTTCCTTCCCCCACCCTTGCGCGGAAGTGACTCACTCCTCTGGGACCCACAGCTCAGGTGAGTGGTCTGTTTGTCTGTCTCTCTCATTCCTGCCTTTCTCCATCAGTTGCTGGCCTCTGATCTGGGTTTATGCTTTCAAGTGAGAAGCAGTGAAAGGACTTGCTGTTGGCTTGTGAGCACTTACCTTCCTCCCAAAGGTCACTGGGTCGGGCTGAGCTCTTTTGGCTTCTGGGATGGTGGCTTCTGTAGAGTTGCTGCAAAGTTGCAATTTCCTAGTGGTTGACCAGAGGACTGAAGGCTGAACTGGGAGGTGAGATGAGGCAGAAACACTGAAGGAAAAAGAGTGGGAGGGACACAGATGCAGCAGCTCCCTGGACATAACCTCCAGCTGTTTTTGGACCTTTAATTTAACCATTTGTTGCCTTCTTCTATCTCCTCCTCCTCCTCCTCCTCCTCCTCCTCCTCCTCCTCCTCCTCCTCCTCCTCCTCCTCCTCCTCCTCCTCCTCCTCCTCCTCCTCCTCCTCCTCCTCCTCTTCCTGCTCCTCTTCTTCCTCCTCCTCCTTCCTTATTTCTTCTTTCTTCTTTCCTTCTTTTTGCTGCAGTGGGGATTGAACCCAGGGGCATTCTACCTCTGAGCTATACCCCCAGTCCTATTTTTTATTCTTTATTTTGAAACAAACTCTCCTTGTGGGGTGTTCTCTAGTGGGGAAAATGATGTGTGTGTGGGGAAGTCTCTATTTTTTTTTTCTTTACAAATATTCATTGAGAAAGGAGGAAATGCCTCCGGACAGAAGGGACCGTCATGTTCTTGTACAATTCCACCTGCAGCTACTATTGTATTTGCTAATTAGAAATCACACAGAAGATGTTCAGGACCTGGCTGTTTGGAGCAATTTTATTCACTCAGTAATAGTTTGCTAGGGCTGGCTTAACAAATGAGTTCAATCCCAAGTACCACACACACACACACACACAAAGAATTTAGACTTAGGAAAAAGGAATTCCCGCTCCCTCCCCTAGCTGCCAGTGTGCTGACAATTAGCAGAGAAGGTAAACAGAGAGGGCTTGCAAATCAATGAGGCCAGCCCCTCCCTTATGCAAGCCAGAGACAGGAGTGGCAGGGGTCATCTCTAAACCTGAACAAGGTAGCGCCAGCCTGGGCAGGCTTTGAGACAGGGCCTTGAGTTAATGCGCTCTTTCTTTCTTTTTTTTTTTTTAGAAAACAAATACTTTAATATACTTTCACAGTAAAACAAACTGGTCCAACATATGGGCTAGAATACATAATCCAAAAGAATTTAAAAGATGCAACTTGAAACTACAATAAAGCGTTGTGACTCACAGGGATAGTACTTTGCTCTTGTTGACCATGAAGTCTGCGCGAGCACAAGTAAACCTCATTTATACCTTGCTGCTCCGCATGGCAAGAAATATTATATAAGATTCTAAACTCTGATCTTTTCTAGCTGGGCATGGCGGTGCACACCTGTAATCCCGAGGATTGTAGGCTTGAGGCTAGCCTCAGCAACTTTTCTTTTTTATTTATTTATTTATTTTTCAGCATGGATTTTTTTTAAATACATTTCTTGAGTACAACAGGGTTACGTGGACATTTACGACATATCAATCATTGTCAGAACACAAATAGCACCACTTCTTCATTTTCCAGGTATAGCCCACATTCCTAACATAGCCTGGTCAAGCAAACTTTCTAGAGTCATAAAACCATAAACCTTTAGAGTCATATATTTACTTTCCAAGAAGTAGGAGGGTCTTTCATCTATGCATCCTAGGAGCAATCTCCAGACTTTGAGACGCCAATGTAGCCATAGCAGAAGAGACAGTATGATTGCTCATATATGTAGATAGCAACTGCCAGGGGGGAGAGGGCCCAGCTGGGCTCCCACAACTCCCCCGTTTTTATTTTAAAATGCACGAAGGACTGTGCCTGTCTTAGGTCGTTTCCTACCAGGTGCTTAATCTTACCCATCATGGGGTCTCGATGAGTCATTCAACGAGCCCTGTCTTAGGTTGATATTGCCCTGAGAAAATCGAACCCATCATTGACTATCAGGCTCTGCTCAGCAACTTTTCGAATCTTTTTCTAAACATAATTTTAGCGATTTCATTCACTCACGTGATCCAATCTCTAGCTTCCAATTTCTGGTTTGATATATGCCATCCATCTGCGTCTTCATTCATTCGGGAGACCTTAAGTGAGCAATTATTAATCTACAGGACATCTTAAATATCTCCACGTGTATGTCTAGAAACATCAAACTAAACACCGAGGAAATGAAATTCCTCATTGCTCTTCCTATGCCCGCTTAATGAGCTCTTTCTACTTTTGGTATCATGCTCCTGATAGGAGAAAGTGTAATAAATCTCACATTTTCCCTTTTTTCTTCCTTCTTCCCAAAGTTAAGTGACCAACTGTATATAAGGGTTGAAATCTCTTTCTTTGAGGCCCAGGAAATGGGAACTTACCCAGTCTGGGTCATCAGCTGCTGGTTAAAGGAAGACCTACTTATCCTACTTTTGGCCTCCAGAGTTTTCTTTTTTCTCTGAGAGTAGACTTGTGGGGAGCTCTCTCCTGCACACCAGTGCCTCCCAACTTCCGTGTTCTCTTCTCAAAATAGCTCTCTGCCCAATCCGCTGTCTCTTGATGCTTCTCTCATCTATTACTTCTTTATTTGTATTTCTATTTATTCATTTTTGGTGCTGGAGATTGAACCGAGGGACACTCTACCCCTGAGCTACATCGCCAGCCCTTTTTATTATTTTCTTTTGAAACAGGGTCTTGCTAACTTGCTGAGGCTGGCCTTAAACCTGTGATCCTCTTGTCTCAGCCTCCCAAGAACCTATTTCTGTGTCGGGAAGGAGTTGGTAAATACAGAAGGCTGTATTCCTGAGAGATTGGGGAATAATAAGCCACTGTATTCCTATGTTAATTCTTTCCTGCCCCCAAAGCAGGCTGCAGTGACTTCAGGCTGGGTAGTTTCAGATAAGCAAGGGTAGAAAGCAGATTTCAGTGGGTGAAGGATTAATGAGGATTAATTCATTGGTGCTCGGGCAGTCTGAATGATGCCTGTAGGCTGTCTCTTCTGGTGGCTTGGTAAAGAAGGGAAAGAACAGAAGGTGAACAGAGGAAGCCAGGTGAGGGAGGAAAGGTGTTGGAACACTTTGGAAGACAGTGAGTTTTCGTTTGGCAGTAACTCTTAGAGCAGAAGTTCACGTAGGTGAAGGCTGTCGTAACGGCGAGCAGTGCCATTTGCGTCACCCATATGCTGCCGAATCCCTCTGAGGACAGGGCTGAGGCGTGCCCGCGTCCTCCTGGGGAGCAGGGGTGAGCTTGGAGACCGCAGGGGAGCGTATCCTTCGAGTCCTGGTTGTAGAGGTCATAGCCTGCCCCCATCACATGCTTCAGCTGATTTATCCAACAAATATTTGTGTGTCTCTCATGCCTTCCTTCCCACAGAGCCGGGTCCTGGGCTTCCTGGACTCCTGGGGCTCTGTGGAAGGCAGGTCGATATTCTATCATTGCAGGTGAGTTTTTTCCTGACCCAAAGATTTCTTTTCTGTTTTTTAATTTTATTTTAAATCACTTATAAGCCCGCTTCCAGAGGTAAATTAAATATGAATTGCATACTCTGCTAGTTTTCTCTATGCACATAACATTTTGGAGTAAATTGAACTCATATTTTTTTTTCACATTTAAAAGGGTTTTTAAAAAGATTATCCGAGTTTCTGTCATAGTTTTTTTACTTTGTTCTTTGAAATGCTGATTGTTAATAATATATAATAGTCCACATCATTTATCAATCTCTTCTGCTAAGTATCTTTTTCATATTTTATTTTATTATTATTATTTTTTGCAGTACTGGGGATTGAACCCAAGGGCATTCTACCTCCGAGCTATATCCCCAGCCCTATTTTTTATTCTTTATTTTTTGAAACAGGGTCTCACTAAGTTGCGGAGGGCCTCACTAGGTAGCTGAGGCTGGCCTCGAACTTGGATCCTCCGGTCTCAGCCTCCCAAATGCTGGGATTACAAGCGTGCGCCACCACGCCCGGCTTTATTTTATTTTTTATGCCTTTCTTGGTGCGTTATAGCCCCACATCATAACGCAGTTCACAGTGATGGTGACTTACATGCACCAGCACTTGGTGGCTTTCCCCACGCTCTCTCCTCACTCCCCGCTTCCCCATACAGGGTATGGAGATTGACTTTGGTGTTCTCACATGTGTACCTAAAGCCGATGGTAGTAATTCCTTCATTGATCCTCCCTTTCCCCCCTCTTCCCCTAGACCCCTTCCCTCGCTCCACTGAGGTTTCTCCTCCATTATCTGAAGTCCTGATCACTCCCTAGCTTCTGCATATGACAGAAAACACATGACCCTTCGCTTGCTGTGACTGGCTAATCTCACTTGACATAATGTTCTCCAGGTCCATCCATTTTCCTGCAAATGACATTATTTTGTTCTTCTTGATTGCCGAGTATAATTCCATTGTGTGTACATCCCATACTTTTATAATCCATTCATCTGTTGATGGACACCTAGGTTGGTTCCATAATTTGGCTCTTGTGAGTTAAGCTTCTATAAACATGGATATAATATATTCCCATAATTTTCTGACTTCAGTCCCTTTGGAAACTTACCCAGGAGTGGTATTGCTGGACCAAAGATTTCTGCTGGGATGTGGCTACTATACTTTTCTGTTAGAAGGCTGAGTGACAGCCGGGCATGGTGGTGCATGCTTGTAATCCCAGCATTTGGGAGGCTGAGACCGGAGGATCCGGGTTCGAGGCCAGCCTCAGCTACCTAGTGAGTCATTCTGCAACTTAGTGAGACCCTGTTTCAAAATAAAGAAAAAGAAATAGGACTGGGGGTGTGGCTCGGAGGTAGAATGCCCCTGAGTTCAATCCCCAGTACCACAAAAAAAAAAAAAAAGAAGGCTGAGTGACTTTGGTCTGGGAGCAGGGGATGTTCTGATCGCCTAGAGGAAGAAGTGGCTGTGGACAGGTAGCTTCATCCTGGGACAGCAGGAGGGTTGGCTTTGTCCAGCTGCCTTGTACTGTGACCCTTTGGTAATAGGTAAGGTTGTCTTGGCATTATTCATCACCAATGTGATAAGGTTGTACCAAACCCAAGGTGAAAGGTGAGTTTAAATGAACTAAATGGAGATATGTAATTCCACTGTCTTTTCTTGCTTCTGTACTTACTTGAAACTTGGAAGTACAGCATGGTCAACAGAGTTTTTCCACAGGGCACCGTGACAAGTCCTGAACTGTGATCTGGGTACAAATATTTGTAACTGGCATGCTATTTACACACTAATGACAATCGTGACATTTTATTTCTAGAGTTTTCCATTCTGGTTTTCTCTCTTAAGTGGACCATAAAGACATCCTCTATGTCTTTCACTGTAAACCTATCCGGAATCCTTGCATTCTTGTGGGCGGAGGAGTAGTTGCTCAGTTGTGCTGGTTTCCTCTTCCAGTGACGCTAGAAATTCCTTCTGCAGAGAACGAGCCTTTTAATTCTAGAATCAAAGCTGCAGATGTGCAAAGGCATTGATGTTGGGTAACGACTATTAACATTTGTAAGGTTCTTCCTATTTTATGAATTGCTCTGAGATATATTTGTTTTATTTCGCCATCCTTCTGGGCAGTCCTGTGGTTTGATATTACCTTCCTTATTTTTCTGTTCTAAAAAAGTAGAGGCTGAGAGTTTAAGGAACTTGGTTAGAGTCAGATGGTGAGGTTGGAGTCAAATCATTGGAGCCCCAGGCCCTGGGTACAGGTTTTCATAATATTCAGGCGTGAGCGACTGCAAAGGGTCACTTCGACATCAGTGGCTCTCAAATTCTCTCCGACCACGGTAAATGGTTTTCTACGATGACTGGGTACTCACAGTACTTACTCTGTGCTCACAGTACTTGATGTGCCACAAGTACTAGCCTCGACTGTTTATCATGCTTTCCAATATTTAATTCTAGTCAATTCTATTTTCGTTCAGCATCTGGTCTTATTAAATTGACTTTGTAATGCAATAGTGGGTCGTGATGCAGAATTTGAAAGAATTATATTCACTCGTCTTCCTGAGAAGTGGAGCAAGGTTAGAAATGGAGGCCAGGGGAAAGGAACGGGATGTGTGTGTTTTGGGGGTTTGGTGTGAGGAAAGTGCTGGTCATACGATCCCTTTAGCCGTCAGAGGGTGAGGAAATATTGGGGAATAGATGGATGGTGGGGGAACATTACCCTCTGCCACGTCTCCATCTCTGGCACTCTCTGTCTCATTGGTTGTTGTCTTTGCTGTGCTTGGCTTGGTCCACCTAATCCTTCTTTCTGGCTTCTAACTCTCTTCAAATGCTTACTCTTTGCTGTTGGTTGCTTAAATTTGTGAATGAAAGCCTAGGCTTCACAGTCTTGGAAATTCAAGCAACTGCGCAGGTCAGAGTTCAAATCTCTTCTGGGGGCCTGGACTCTCCTTCAGTAGCAGCTCCCTTGGTTCAAGGCCAATGCTTTGGGACCAGAGTGTGGTCAAAAGTCTTGGCTTGGGGACCTGCTTCAAGCCAGGCCAAGCCATCTTGAACCCAAGGAGCAAAAGTCACTAGGTTCTGCTCTTTTTCTATTGGAAAAAAACATCTCAAAGCATATCCTTGGGTCATGGCTTGTTGGTAGGATTTTCCCACTTCCCCAAAGACAATTAGCAAGTGATGGCCAATCAGAAAAAGCCACGTGGCCACTCTAGAGGAAAAAACAACAGGCCGTGGAAAGTGTTCATCACCTTGAGATAGAACTGGTCCACTTAAGAGCTTCCCACTGTGACATGAGAATGTTCTACCATGCTTTGTGTGATGAATGTAAGGGCGTAAGAGGCCCTCCAGCCAAAGGACATTCTACCATGAGACAAAGGTTGACTGCAGTGAATAATGGTGATCTCAGGAGTGCTCCTGCCATTGTGAACAAGAGGGCTGAGATATGAACTTGGCTTTTTGCTTGTTTGCAGCTTTGAGGGTCATCTTCTGTTAGGACTGGGGGGTGGCTGTGTGGGGTGAAACCAGTGGAGAGCATTTTCCACAACTAGAAGACGTAGCAGGTTGAGGGCCACCAACCCACACCAGTGAAGATATGCGTCAGGAGACTGGTCTGTAGCGGGACGGCTGCTATCGAGTCATTTCTGCTCTATGGACAGGCATTTCAGTCATAATTCCCATTGCTGCCACCCCCAAAAGGCCTGACCACACAACGTAGAGGAAGGAAGATGTATTTGCTCACTGTTCTGGAGATTTCAGGGGTTCAGTCCATGTCAGGCCGGTTGCATTGGTGGAGCCCAGGGCACGGTGGCAGGAAGCAGAGGTGGAGAGAACAAGTCTCCTGCTCTCACATCATGGAGGCCAGGAGCAAGAGAGGAAGCAAGGGGATTCAGGCTCAGTCCCCAAGACGACACCCTCAGCCACACTCCATTACAGTGGATCAACACCAGGTTATCACCCGGTAGATCCATTACCATGTATTTATTTACTGATGAGATTACAACCCTCCTTACATCAACTCTGAGCATCTGTATGTGAGCTCTTTCAGGGGACTTTCTATGTCTAACCATTACAACAGGTCAAGTAGCTTTGGGATGCTGTGGTTCGTGGCCACTGTGGTTTGTTGTTGTGTATATACTGTTTTCTTTTTTTTATTTTGCAGTACTGGGGATTGAACCCAGGGGCATTCCATCTCCAAGCTGTACCCCCAGACCTATTTAATTTTTTTTTTTTAATTTTGAAACAGGTTCTCACTAAGTTGCAGAGGGCTTCACTAAGTAGCTGAGGCTTGCTGGGAACCTTCGATCCTCCTGTCTCAGCCTCCCGAGTACTGGGATTACAAGTGTGCGCCACCACGCCCGACTGGTATACTGTTTTTCTGAATAACTGTCTTCTTTATATGCCACCTCCTGGCACCAATTCACTTAATGCCGGAATCTGCATTTATTTGCCTCTGATTTTCTTTTTCTGTTGTTGTTTACAAAAATATAGTTTACTAAACTGTTGTCATAGATAACTTAAGAAAAAAAGTCCTTAAACCTGGCAAACAAAACAAAAGAGAACCAGCGATGTTTCAAATAAGCAAGCAAGCAAACAAACAGGTCCTAAAAATCACAATCCTCGGTCAGTGAGCCCCATGCAATGGACTCCTGTTCTGCTTGATGTTGGCTTAGCAGTTCCATGAGTTCAGCTTTCTGTACAGACAGAGAGATTCTTCCCCAGTCAATGGTGTGACCTTAAAGTCAGCCGAAGCCTGTTAATTCTAGAGTCCCGGTCAGAGTGTTTCCCATGGGTCTCCTGGCAGAAGGAGTTTTGGGCTGTACCTGATTGCAGGCGATCTTAGAGAAGAATCAAAAACAATAATGGTGGATGGTGGACACTTCGAATGGCCCTGGTTAAAAATCTGATAAAAGTTCACACAACTAGAAACTGACAGAGTAATTTGGTTATCTCTGTGGGCATCAGCATTCCAACATCGTCACAATAACATGTTTAGATTTCTAGGAATCTCAGTTTTTTGAATTTTTTTGTTATTCTTATCAATAACATATCCATAGATAGAAGTTAAAGAAGCCAGAACATCACTTATTATCTGACAAAGCTTCCCGTAATATTTAACACATTCAATAGACCTACTTACTTTACTGTCTTTTTTTTTTTTTAAACAAGGTGAGAGACACATCATTAGCACCTTTCCAGGCAAATCCCAGAGTTAGTTACTTCAAGGTCTCAAAAGACTTAATTCTGAGTCTGATTTCGAGAAGTTTGTTGGAAATGTCAAAAAGGTTTAGAACACTTAATGAAATAGGGTCACAGATCACTATATCGTTCATTTAACCAGAGTGATAGTTAAAAGACTTCAAGGTCAAATACATAAGGTTGCATAGTTGTAGGAAAAACCTTAGCGCTCTCCTTTTTTATTGGTGCATCGTAATCTCGCATCATAATGAAGACCAGAATGACAGGGACGTGCCTGCCCACAGCACTTGGTGAGCTTACCCCGGCTCCCTCTCTGGTTGCTCTCCTTCCCTGTACAGAATACTTGCCTCTCATTTTCAATGTTTTGTGTATGCCATTTGCTCCCCTGTCCTTCTTCTCTGCATCTTTCTTTATTCCCCTTGACTCCAAGATTAGAATCTTTGCTCAGGCTGGGACTGTATCTTCTGCCTTCTCTTAACTTGTCTTGACGACTGGGATAGGACATTTTATGCCCTGGATCTGACAAAAGGGTTTCTGAAATTTCCACCCATGGATGTACCCCATCAGAAACCATAGGGGCCAAATGCCCGGATGTTCAGTTAGGTACTTTGCTCGACGTCTCAGGCCTCAGCGCTTCATGTACACCGCAGGGATGGTAACGACCCCTGGAGTCACTGTGAAGTTAGTTCGGAAAGCGTGTATAAAGAACGGAATGGTGCTTGACACAGAAATGACTCCTTGACGGATGCACTAGCTTCCTGGAGTGATTAATGGAACGAGGCACTTCGAGATTAGTGGCAACGGGACCACGCCACCATGGTGCAGGGAGAGAGGGGCACAGAGCCCAGAACCCTGTCGGAACCGCAGCTCTATTGGGGATGGGGAACCTTGCTGGGTGAACGTGCCTTCCATTAGAAGCTTGGGGTGCGGGCTCTTGGAGAGCAGAGACCTGTCCCCTCCCTTTGTCCTCTGACCCCTGTTGCTGCGTCCCAGTGGCCACACCTAAAGCAAGGCAGCCCTGGAGGGCGCCATCCACAGAGGACCGCTTCCTGGGGTTTAGGGAAGGACCCCGTGTTTTTTTTTGTTTTTTGTAGCACTGGGGATGGAACTCAGGGGCATTCTGCCTCTGAGCTACACCCCCAGTCCTATTTTTTATTCTTTATTTTGAAACAGGGTCTCAATAAGTTGTGGAGGGCCTCACTAGGTAGCTGAGGCTGGCCGCGAACCCGGATCCTCCGGTCTCAGCCTCTCAAGTGCTGGGATTACAAGCATGCGCCACCACGCCCGGCTGGACCCTGTGTTTTTGAGGAGCTGGGGGCGCAACCTGCTTTTGCCAGTTCCCCTACTTTCAGCCTGAGTCCTTTGCCCAGTCACTTCCTCCTGCTCTGTAGAATCGTGGGACCCTGGAACTGGAAAAAGGGACAGAGGCCACCCTTGTCATCTTGCCCAAAGGGTGGGGGAGGAATTCACATCTCCTTTCTCCTCTGTTCTCTCTTCCTCCCTCTCTTTCGTTCTTTCCTACTGGGGATTGAACCCAGGGAGTTTTACTCTCAACTACACCTCTTATTCATTTTTATTTGGAAACAGGGTCTCACTAAGTTGCTGAGGGTCTTGCTAAGTTGCTGAGGCTGGCCTCAAACCTGCAGTCCTGTCTCAGCCTCCCAAGTACTGGGATTACAGGCGTGCTCCGCCATACTTGGCTGTTTCTCATGAGTTTTATAGCCTTTCCTGCTGCAACCACATTTTCATACTGAATTTCTTTTCTTTTTTTTTTTTTTTTTTTGTAGTACTGGGGATTGAACCCAGGGGCATTCTACCTCCAAACTACACCCCCAGTCCTATTTTTTTCTATTCTTTTTATTTACTTATTTATTTTTTTACGGTACTGGGGATTGAACTCAGGGACATTCTGCCTCCGAGCTTATACCCCCAGCCCTATTTTTTTTTTTTTTAGTCTTTATTTTGAAACCGAGTCTCACTAAGTTGCTGAGTGCCTCACTAGGTAGCTGAGACTGGCCGCGAACCCAGATCCTCAGGTCTCCGCCTCCCAAATGCTGGGATTACAGGTGTGTGCCACCACGCCCGGCTTTATTCTTTATTTTGAAACCGGGTCTCACTAAGTTGCACAGGGCCTCACTAAGTAGCTGAGGCTGGCTACAAACCCGCAATCCTCCTGTCTCAGCCTCCCAAGTACTGGGATTCCTAGTGTGTGCCGCCACGCCCCGCTCTGAATTGCGTTTCTTACTTGACTGTCTCCTGCAGGTGTCTTTCCACTAGGGTCTTTCTTCCTGGAGGGAACCTTCTTGGATGGAAGAGGACTAGTGTTATACTCCCCTTGGTCCCAGGAACATTTGCACGCAGGACTGAGCATGCAGGAGGTAGTGTATACTTTCTGAATTAAATCCGGGAATGAGGACGAGGGAAGCTGTGTCTTTTACAGAGTCCTAAGGCCGAGGAGCACTGGTGGTCTTCCCTTTCTTCCTAGTCATTTTGGGAGAAGCTTCTTCCTGCATATCCAGTCCTACAGGAGAGGGAGGGAGGCAGGGAGGGAGAGAGAGAAAGGGAAAGAGGGAGGGAAGGGGAGAGAGAGGCGGGGCACACCCTCTTCTGTCCGAAAAGCTATTGCCAGTCTAGTGGGCACCCCAGAGACTTAAAGGAGAGGACGGGCGTTCATTGCCTCTGAAGGGAGCGGCCAGGC
>PVLC010030334.1:0-11856 GCA_004027655.1 Graphiurus murinus | reverse complement strand
AAAAAAACAAAAAAAAACAAACATACAAAAAAAGGACTGATGGTGTAGGTTGGAGGTAGAAAGTAGAAAGTCCCTGCGTTCAATCCCCAGTACTACAAAAAAGAAGAGAAAAGATACCTTTGCTGAGTCCCTGAGCTTTGGCGGAGGGCTCACCGTGCTGGGGGTGGGGCTAGGATGCTCAGCGCTGCTTCCCTGAGCTGTGGACTGGGGGGCCGGCTGGAGGGAGGCGTCAGACAAGGTCGGCAAATCGACTGGCTCGGAGAGTACAGGTCATAAGCTCCCATCCTTACATGTGTCCCTGTCCAGGGGACCTCGTTTCCAGTATGTACAAGAGGAAATTCCAGCAGGGCGAGGGGAATAGGATTTAGTAGACCCTGAGGTCTCTGTTGATGCACAGACCCCCGTGATTCAGTGCAAGGGCCACAAAGCAGCCGATCCAAGATGACAAAGATGCGGATAATGATGGTGATGGCTAACGTGTACTGAGGGCTTGTGCGAGTCCCATATGGTGCTAAGCATGGCACAGCCTGTAGTGATCAGTTTATAACAAAACAACTGAGGCTGGGTGCTTCCTATCGGTTTAGCTCACAGTTTTGGAGTCAAAGTCCAAACAGCACGGCACCGGCTCGGGTGAGGGCCTCCTTGACTGCATCACATTACCGTGGATGGAAATGTGGCGGGAGTATGTGAGAGCTGAGGGGTCACATGGCAAGGTTAGAAGCCAGAGAGTTAGATCTCCAGGGTCCCATGAGAATTACATCACTTCCTTCTGGGCACAGTGCCTTCAGAGGCCCAGTGCCCGCCCCGCAGGCCCCACCCCTTCAAGCCCCCACCTCATCCACACATCAGCTTCCAACACATCAACCCTGGGGGCCGCACCCAAAGCACACCCAAGCTGCAGCTCTGCAGGGAGATGCTATTCCCACTTTACAGATGGGGAAACTGAGGCAGGATCAGAGGGAGCCTGGCAGTCTCATGCCACCCCCTTAGGGATGCCTCCAAGGACCCAGGAAGAAGCCCTAGCTGGGCAAGCTCTGAGTGGAGGGCACCCACCAGACGCTGGGGTTTGAGCAGAGGGGCTCCGTCCTGCTTGGCACCTGGGGGACTTGGACAGGAGGCTGCCCCTCCTGGGCCACCTGCTCCTCACCTGCAGGCTGGGGGGAGTACAGCCCCCAGGAAGAGCACTGGGCACCAGTGAATGGCATGGGGCCGGCTCAGGGTCACCCCCGGGTGTAAGGTTGGTGGGCACAGGGAGGTGTGTCTGTCCCGGGGGTGGAGAGCATCTTATGTCCCTTGCTGGGGTCAGCAGTGCCTGAGAACGAGAGAGTGAGCACATTGCAGGGGCCTCTCTGCTTAAAGCCATCTGGCCATACCTGCGGACACATGTCCTGCCCCTGGCTTGTGTCCAAGGCCAGCCACTTAACCTGCTGGGCCTCAGTTTCCTCTCCAGCAAACGGAGCCAGGCACATAGATCCTGCCCCACATCCTGTGGGAGAAGACATTCTCCTCTGTGTTTTCAGGTCCCCGTTGAAGACACTGTCACCTCTGGAATTGTAGACACCTGGAAGGAACAGGATTGAGTGCCAGGGCCCTCCAGGGCAGCCTCACCAAGTGGCTTCTACAAACATTTATGAAAGAGAAAAGTTGAGGCTCGGAGAGGTTACACAGCCATATTCTAGGCTTTCCAATCACCTTGAGAAATTCTCATGTATAGAGCCAGCCTTGGGGCCACCTTCTCCTGTTATGTAACAATCCACATCAGGTTTCTTAGGTGCTTAGAAATTGATTTACAGGGTCTTGTTTGCATAGATGGTTTCTGGATCCTCTCTATCCTGGGAACCTGAGGAGTCCGAACTTAGAGGCCCATTTGGACAGACTAAGAGCAGGACTGCTCCCCTCCTGGCAGTGAGGTGCACCTCAGCCTCTGGAGCCTCCTCTACCTTCTGGGGCCTCCCTCTCCCCCTACCTGACCCACAAGGACACCCCAGGACTCCCCACCCCCACTTCATCTTCTCTCAGAATGCGTACCCTAGCCCCTGAGGCAGGCAGGCCAGCCAGCTCCTATGACCCCCCTTGTACAGCTGGGAGACTGGGGCTCCCAGACCTGGCCCTCCTTCCTCTGCACTCCAGCCGCTCCAGCACAGCAGCATGGGGACCTCGGAGGGCACATGGCACAGCGTCTGTGCCGCACGGAGAGGGTGAGGGCCGCTGCTTGAATTTCTGTGTGGCCCTGCGCTCCCCTGCTCAGGGGTCCGGGGCTGCAGAAGCCGGGCAGCGTGGCTAGAGCCAGGTGGTGATCTGTGGTCTCATGGTGGGGTTGGGGCCATGGTGGGGCCGGCAGGCGGGAGGATCAGTTTGACTCGGGCATCAGGCTGGGCTGGTGTGGACGTCACTGAGCAAGTAAATATGGAGCCACCCCCACAATGCCGGCTCGCCCAGAGTAGCTTTTCCACCAGCTCGCACTTTCCCCGAGGGAAGGGCGAGGGCTTGGGAGGGCTCCCGCAGCCTGCTGCCCAACGGAGATGGCCGGCTCCGGAGACTCTAGCATGGTGGGGGGACCCTCAGCCCTGGCGGGGAGAGAGCCTCTCATGGGGCCAGCCGACTGGGACTGGGACTCGGCCAGGACGGACTCAGCATCGTTGTCATGGCCCAAGGTACTGAGCCTGGGCTCCGGGGGCGGGGAGGTTGCAGGCTGGGCCGTCCCTGACCTCAGAGCCGGGCTTTGCTGCCCCAACTCAGACAGGTGGCATTTCCCATTCGTGTGCGTGTGCCTGTGTGACTGTGTGTGTGTGTGTGTGTACACATGCCAGGCCCCTCCTCAAATCAGGTTCCAGAGGGAGAGGCAGGTAGCCGAGGTGCTGGCAATTGGAAGGGAAGAGGCTCAAGGTGTCCCAGGGACTGGACAGGGTGGGGAGGGGAGGCAGGGAGGCCAAGCCCTCAAAGAAAGTCAGGCAACTTAGTAGACAGGGTGGAACTCTCCCCAGAGAGCAGAGGCTGGGTCGTGGGGGCAAGGAGCATGAGGGAAAGAGTTTCCAGCGGGGACACCACTGGCCTTTTATAAACATCAGAGAGAGCCGAGACTGATCAAGGCTCTTGGGTGCTCCTGGGCCTGCCAAGCAGCCTGTTCTGTTTAACTTTCACAGCTGTCCCAAGGTGCTGTGATCAGGCCCAGTGTATAGACGCGACATTGGAGTGATGTACCAAGGTCACACAGCTATGGAGGGCAGAGAGAGCCGAGATTGCCGCCCATTGCTGCCCATAGCGGGCAGTGCTGTCCGCAGCCTGTGCTGTGGGGGTTTGGACTGGATGACCAGCAGGTTCCAAGTCTCTGCCCCGGGGTGCAGGGTAGTACAGAGAGTGCAGGAGGTGGGGCAGCCACAACGCCCGAGGTATGCCCCTCTCTGCCTCTGTGTGACCACCTGAGAGATGGGCATACCTAGCACGAGTGCTGCCCATCTTACCTGCTCCTTGGGGCCTTCCCCCTGGATACTTGAGAGCAGGTGTTTGTGGAGTGCCCCTTGGGCTCTGGAGTCCAAACACGAGCCCGTGACACTCATGTGCCCCACACCCAGGTTCCTCTTGGGACACCAGGAGCGCGGTTGCCCTGCCAGTCTCGGAGAGCAGAGAGTGTGCTCCGGGGCCCCTGTCCATCCCCGAGCCATGTGGTCCTGGTCCCCGGTGAGACAGGTACAGGCGTGGAGAATGAGCGTTGAGGACCTCACATTGAACTTGACCTTGCCACATCATTTTTCATTGTATTTTACAAAAAACATTGGTTGGCGACAGATTGGAAAACTTAAAAAATGTCTCTACCACAAATAGTGTGAGCAGCTCTGGCTCGGATCCTGCCTGTGATTGATGGCAGGAAGTGCCAGCCCTTTGGGGAGGGAGTGCGGAGCCAGGTGCTTGCCTTGGGGGCTGGGAGGGCGGGAGGTAGCGCCGGAGGGAGTTCAGAGGAGCCCGACATTGGGGGAGAAGTGTGCTGGGAGAAGTGGGGAGGGCATGTGCAAAGGCCGAGGTTCAGGGAATGGCAGGTGGTCTCCAGTGTTTGGAGCAGAGAGGGTGGAGCCAGCCCTGGAGAGGCAGGTTGGGGCCAGCTGGGAGGGTCTTGAAAGCCATCCAGAGGAGTTGGCACTTTGCCTGGGAGGCACTGGGGAGCTCTTGATAGTTCCTAAGTAGGGGAGAGAGATGGTTAGGTTTATGTTTTAGAAATTCTGTCCTGATAGCAGTAGGCTTGAGGTGGGAGATAGGGTCTTGGTGATTTGAAGGAGGAAAGGGGCCCCCCAGGTGTGTGATTCCTTGACGTCAGCTGGGGAGGCTGTTTCTGGGGCCCCATGGCATAACCGCTGGTGAGCAGGCCTCTTCCCGTGCTGAGTGAGTCCCGGCTGGGCAGGCACAAGGCTCTGGTGCGGGCATTGCAGGCTTCCCAGGTGGCGGGGTGGCACCTGGGGCGGTGGCTGGCTAGAGCAAAGCCCTCTTGTCCCCCGTGTCCTACACTGGCCCCGCTGTAGGAGCAGGGACTGGTAGCGCTTGTGGAGCACTCTGGGGTATCCATGGAGCAGCAGTGCAGCAGCAGAGAGCTGCTGCCACCACCTCTGGTTCTGTCACAGCCTCCGTCCCCAGAGCAGCTGACTCGCCCTGTCAGCTTCTGGGAACAGACCAAGGTGTGCCCAGGCCTGCGTGTGGCCACAAGCCCCTGGAGAGTGGGGCCTGCCTGGGGCCGTGTGGGAACGCCTCTCCCACCAGCCCCTCCTGCCCCTCCTCAGGGGCCCTGGTCTGGGCGGCCCAGCCTCCCTCCCTGCAGCTCCCAGACAGGCAGGCTGACGCTGTGCAGTGGGGCCCAGCTGCCCCGGTCCTGCACGGTGTGGCGTTCCTTGCCTGTCTAGCGCAGGGCTTCAGGGCCAGCAAGGTGGGAGTCCCCAGGGGTCTCGGTTTTGACCAGCCTGATTGTGCCTGGAGATTGGCAGCTTGAGTCCTCCAGCCTCTCAGCCTTGGCTCAGGACCTGCCAGAGAGCTGGGCGCCCTGAGTGGGGCAGCGGGCTCCGGGCAGGCTCTGAACCCACCTCGGGCGGCATCCTGCCATCCACCCTCTCCCAAAGCTGGCATTTTTCTTCACAGGTGCCAGGAGGGACCTCCTCACTTCTCCTGGCTCCTGTCCTTGAAGGTCAGCCTGAGCCTGTTGGGTGTAGCCAGGTGGCTTTTTAGTGACACCTCCCACAAAGAACCCTCAGGGTGTGCCCAGGGCTCCAGGGCGCAGTCTGACCTCTCCGCTCCTTCTGCTGTCTCAATTTCCCCTGGTCACTGGGCTCTGCTCTTCCTGGCCTCCACACCCCTTCCGTGACCTGCTCCTGTTCCTGCTCCAGTTCCCTGGCTGGCTGGCTCCCATGGGGTCCCCTCCCCCACTTTCAGGCAGAAATCAGACTCCTTGGTGGCACCTGCCAGGGCTCCCTCCCCCTCCCCCAGTGCCCTGGCCCAGGCCCAGGCCCGTGGCCAAGAAGGTCTCCTCTGCCCTCGGACTCCTCGGTCTCTCCCTGGACCTTCTCTCTGCCTGGAGAGCCCTGGCCTGTGGCCTGTGGCCCTGCTGGATTTGGAGCTCGCCTGTCTCCACCTCCTGTCCTCAGCGCCCTGTGTGCTGGGGTTGTGGGAGCCGCATGGTGTGTGCACGCGTCACCACCTTAAGTCCATGCAGCAACTTGGGAGGTGGCTCCTGCGGCCACTGTGCAGATGAGCCGGGGGAGGCTCCGTCCGCAGTTCAGGGACTTGGTCCGGGTCTGTGGGGAGTTGGGGCAGAGCTGTGTTCAGACCCCCGTCTCCTGGTGCCTCTCTCCATGCCTAGCTGTCTAGAAGGGTACGACTTCACTGGCCTCTGCTTGTTCTAGAGTCAGGGACCTGTATTTGAGCAGGACCAGGGTCTGACTGGCTTGCCCCCGGGCTGGGGCCACTGGGGGCCAGTGTCACAGCCAGGCAGGCAGCCCTTGAGTGTTTCATTTCATGCTTTCTCTCCCTCCCTCCTTCCGGAGCTCCTGCTTCCATGCAAGGCCCTCCTAGAGGTGTGGCCGGACCCCCAAGCACCCCCAAGCATACGCTGAAGACGTTTGCTTTGGCCAGGGCGCTGGGACAGAGAGGCTGGGGGTCACGAGGGGAAGCTGGCCAGGGTAGCCAGTCTGTGTGCCTCTGCCTGTCCACGCCACTTCTTCTCGTGTCCTGGCTTGTCCCTTCTCCTGGGTCTGATATACTGGGCCTCCTCAACGTGACTCTTAAAGCGGGTAGAATAAAGGCCTCTGCTCCTCTGCTTTGTTTCCCCAGTGATGCTCCTGGGGTTCAGCTGGGGATCTAACCCTCCATCCCTGTGGTAGTTGAATTTTCTTATTCCCCCTACTCTGAAATATATGCTTATATACCTCCAGGGAACTGGCAGGTCACTGCTTCCCTAGGTAGCAGATCTCTGTGTCTTTTTAATTTTGTCGTACTAAGTTGTAATTATATAAAGAATAAATATATGTATGTGTGTGTTTGGTGCTGGGGATAGAACCCCTTACATATGCTAGTCAGTGTTCTACCACTGAGTCACATCACTAGCCCTATGCAAGTATATTTTTCTTAAAAAAAACAAAAACAAAAACAAAAACAGAATTTTAGTAAATAAACTAAGGTCTTCCTTGGCAACCACAACATTCTAGAACTATTCCACAGGATTAAACATCGTTGTTACTACTTTGATATACCCACAGAAATTAATTATCATGTTCTCCCGACAATTCTTCTAGCTCTTTTTCTATACATTGACAGAACCAATAGGAATACATACCACTATACTGTATGTGCGTGTGTTTAAATGAATAATTTCATATAGTACAGATTATTCTAAAATTGCTTTTCTTGTCTAACTTTATTTCTTTGGCTAGAAATCTAGTGATGGTTTTAAATAAAGAGCTACCATACTCTTTCTTTCTTTCTCTTTCCTTTTTCTTTTTACTGATATACATAGATTTGGAGAGGATCATCAGTTTATTTGTCCATTCCCCTACTGCTGGACACTTAGGTTAATTCTGATTTTATTCTACTGCCTCTTTGGGCATATCTAGAGTCACTACTGCTTGGTTATAGGAGCCTGTTACATTTATTATTTTTTTTTTTCTTGTTGTTGTTAGGACTTGGTCTTCTACCTCTGAGCTACATTCCCAGACCTTTTTTATTTTGAAATAGGGTCTTGCTAAATTGCTGAGATTCTAAGTTGCTGAGGCTGGCCTCAAACCTGCAATCCTCCTATCTCAGCCTCCCAAGTACTGGGATTACAGATGTGTGCCATCATACCCAGTTATGCCTGTTACATTTTAAAAAAATGTTGTCAACATATAGTTTTCCAGTTGAGACTTTGCATAGAACCAAATGCCTCTCCATGGGCACCCCATTATCCCTGGGGAGCTCTTCTTAGGGGAAGGCTCCAGCTCCTGGAGCTGCCTCTCCTTCCCTTTGCTCAAAGGCACAGTTCCAAGTGGGCGTTGGGGCCACTCACCAGAGGCCTGGGTTCAGACCCTTCCCAGCACTGTTTCTGGGGGAGCTGCGAAGTCTCTCTGGGGCTTGGTTTTGTCCCGTGTGAAGTAGAGATGGCAATAGCATCCGTGTCAGAGCTGCAAAGCGCTGGGCCAGGCACGTGGTGACGCCCTGCCGTGTTACCTCCTGGGGTCTCTTCTCTGCACTAACCCAGATCCCGCGTGCTGGGCCCAGGGCCTCGCTGGGCACACGGCCCGGGCTCCTGGTGGGCAGCCTGGGTTGGCTCCGGCCTTTGTGACAGCTTCGTCTCCCATCCCCTGGCACCCTAGAGGAGGCTGCTGCCCGGAATGCAGTGGGCGATCAGATTTCTACCCCGCTCGGCCCTGAAGGTTCTGGATGGGGCCTATGGAGAGGGAAAGAGGTCGATCTCACCCTTTGCTCAGCATGGTGGCCAGGAGCCTGGTAACGTGACCCCACACCCCGGGCACACTTACCGGCTCTCAATGGGCCCGTTGTGGCTGTGGATTTGATCTCCCTTGGCCTGCAGGGTGAGCGGGAGAAGAGAGCAGCTTGGGGTCAGCCTCTCCCCGGGGGCCCGGGGCCTCAGGACCACACTGGGTTTGCCCTCTCAGCCTCTGGGGCAAATCGTTGCAGCTGGTTATCTGCTCAGAGCCAGAAAGAAGTGCCTGCCTGCCCTTCTCCTTACCTCCCCTTCAGGAGCCAAGCCACCTCGATGGCACCGGCTAGCAGCTTTCGCAGCCCCTGAGGAGTAGCAGCCTGGCATCACAGTTTCACAGAGGCAGAAACGGAGGTTAAGTGACTTTCCCCAAGCCACAGGGCCGCAGGCAGGGTTGGGACCGGTCCCCCGGCCATCTGGCTCCTGGTCCAGTTTTTTTTCATGAGGCCACTCGATGAGATGGTCTTGGCAGAAGGTGCCTGCTTGGCCTCTTGCTCTCTGGGCAGTGGCGTGTGTGGCCAGCAAGCACACACGGTTGGGAATATTTCCTAAGAGGCAAGAAGTGCCACGGCTGGCTGGGGCCCAGCCCTTCCCCAGCCCCAGCCACAAACCCCCTGCTAGCGGGTGCCTGCTTCAGCCGAGGCCCGTCCACCCTGCTGGGGAGGGGACCAGCTGCCGATCTGAGCCTGGCCCATGGGGTGGAAGGGGCTTGGGCTCACAGCAACCCTGGGAGAGTAGGTGTCGCTGGACCCAGCTGTAGATTGAGAAAGCAAGTCTCGAAAGGCCCAGGGGCTGGTCTGTGCGGTAGATGGCAGGGGCAGCCCCACCCGCCTTCTGTGCTAGGTCCTCCCCCTCTCCCCCGGTGGCTCATGGGAAGCCCCTGGCCCGGCTGAGCTTCAAGCTCAGAGCCTGGTGCTGCTGCCGGAGAGACGAGTACTTGGGCCTTGGCTCAGCAGTGGCCAGTCACACCCACTGAGCACTTGCTATACACCAGGAGCTGTTCTGTGTCTTGTAATGTTTCACTTGAGCCTCAGAATAACCTTTTGAGGTAGATACCACTAACATTTTCCTATTCGTTTATTTATGTATTTATTATTTTTTGGTACTGGAGACTGTACCAGGGGCATTCTCTCTCCAAACTAGATCCCCAACCCCTTTGTATTTTTTTAAATTTTTTTGAAACAGAGTCTCTAAGTTGCCAAGGCTGGCCTCTAACCTGCGATCATCCTGTCTCAGCCTCCCAAGTACTGGTATTACAGCCAGTCAGCACCATGCCCGGCTTCATTCTCCATTGTATAGCTGAGGAAACTGAGGCACAGGAAGGCTGCCTTCCCGAGGTCACGTGGGAGTGAAGCCGGGACAGAGACCTGGGGATGAGGCTCCAGAGCCTTCCTGAGGCCGCTGCACTCTGCTGCCCCTGCTGGCCAGTGCGCAGGAGTGCGGCCGCTCACCTCAACTCCGGGCCTGCGCCTGGCGCTGGGCAGGTGCTCTGTAAATGTGTTGAGTAAGCAATTGCATGAGAGGAACTGCAGAACAGGAGGCTCTGGGCAGCTACTCGGTCTCTGACGTCAGGGTCCAGTGCTGTGATATCTGGGAGCGCTGCGCTCAGGGCTTGGGCTGTGGCTGCTGGGGTTCCCTGGGAGACAGAGCCACTGAGGTGCTCCAACTGTGTCCCCGTGTCCCTGGGAGCAGGAGGTGCGGCTCCCAGCTGTCCACACAGGTGCTCCACTATTGCCCGGGGACAGAGGCACATTCTCTCCGCATGGGTGACTGTGGAGCGTCCCCCTGGCTGCCCTTGGGCTTCATCTGGGCAAAGCCAGGGAAGCCAGACACCACCTATGTGGCGTTTGATAGGTCCGCACGCCTGCGTCCACATCTTCTCATCAGTTTCATGAGCCCATCTTTAACTAAGGCTCGGAAAGCAAGATCTCTTGCCGGCAGGTTCCGTTCTGTACCTTCTGTCATGGTAGGCATCTCCTCCAGCCCCTTGTGGGTTCCAAAATGGGGCAGCACCAGGTGGCGGTCACCCGTTGTTCTCAAGGAGTGCAGATGACCTCTCACCCCACCCAGATTTGCTCTCTGCAAATGTCCCTGACAGCAGGATCTCTGCAGTGGGACTCAGTTCTGGCCTCGGTTCAGCTGTAGGTTTGCTGTGCAGCTTTCAGCAAGTCCCTTCCCCTCTCTGGGCCTTGGCATACTACCCTGTAATGAGAGACCACAGGGCTCGCTGATACCCGCTCTTCTGTCCCTCCTTTACAGGGTATGATTTATGCCTCAGGATGCAGACTGACAATGTCTCAGCACCTTCTGAAGACACTGACTATTGGGAACCCTGTGCCTCGCCATTTGGGATAATTGAGCATGGCGTTGAGAGCCAGGTTCTGGCATTGATCATCCTGAGACTGTGGGGTGCTGGGGGCCACCCCTCTCGCCCCCCTGCCCCGAGGCTGAGTTGGGCAGAAAGCCCCAGGAAGGCACCACTCCAAGGCGGGAATCTGGGTTTGGATTCCGGCCTTGCCACTCACCCCTCTGAGCCTCAGTATCCCCCCCGTGAAGTGAGTGAGTAACACTTAGTCCCCAGAGCTGAGGCCAGGGTAGAATAGACCGATGGACACTTCCCAGGTCCCTGTGGCGGGCATCCGGGGCCCTCCGGGGGGCAGGAAGTGGCCAGGAAAGCTCCAGAAGCCTGGCCAATGCCTGGAAGTAGAGGAGTCCAGAAATAGAAGGCCCCGGAGACAGAGGCTCCAGATGGCCAGGCTGCCCTCTGCCAGCCCGGGAGGCCACACTAAGCTGGCAGCGCAGCCTCCCTCCGCCCCTTGGGACTGCTGGCTGCATAAATTACTCGGCAGCCTTCGGCTAATTTTACCTTCTTGGTTTTCATGAATCATTTCCCATCCGGGGGTGTGTGAGAGAAATGGAAACAGCTCTGCCAGCTGGATGCCGGGGCGCCCGCCCTGCTGCCTTGCGTGCCGCAGGCTCCTCCCTAGGACTGGGCTGGCTCCTCCCAGCCGCAGCCCCTGCCTTTGGGTTTCCAGGACTTGGGGAGGACGAGCCACAGCAACCCTGGGGCTGGCGCTTGGGTTAAATCCAAAGAGGAATCCGATATGTTCACCACGATGATTCTTAGGGTCTGTTTTCACCTTGGGGAGGCATGACCTTGCAGAGAAGCCCCTGGACCTGCAGACCCCGCCCTGAGAGTTTGCACAAAGGCCAATTTATATAGTCACAGAGTGACAGAGCCAGCAGGTACTGATAGAAAATCAAGCCTGGCAGCCCTGTTGTGCAGATGGGTAAACTGAGGCTCAGCGAGGTAAGGGGTATGCAAGGTCAGTGCGTTGGTAGAAGAAGTCAGACTAACATTCACTGTTTACAGTTTTACTTACAACAGCCCAATTTGACTCGCATTTTTTCCATTTTGTGGAGGGTCAGCTGAAGGCACAGGAGAGAGAAACATCCCCGATCAGTCAGTAAGCAGTGGAGGAGCTGTGCGTCCTGAGGCTCCCTCCAGAGCTGCCTCTCCTCGTGGACATCAGGGCTGCCTTTGCTCCTGCCCTCGCAGACTCTCCCATTCCCCTCAGGAGTGGGCTCCAGGGTGCTGATGAGCTAGACCTGGAGCCTCCAGCTTATGCCTTGGATTTCTAAGTCCGTTGCCCAGTCTGCACTGAGAACCTGCCAGGTGCCAGGGTTGGGCAGCAGCCAGAGTGGAGACAGGCTGGGGGCTGGTGAGCTCCCAAGTCAGCCCCAGTTCACCTGCGGCCTGGTCCTCAGTGGACTGTGTCTACACGCTGCTTTGGTCTCAGCCACGCAGGTGGACAGCCCAGACACCCGGCCTGGGCAGGGACACACGGGAATGACAGGGTGGCCGGCGACCTGGAGAGTGAGCGAGTGCTGGCTGGAGCGGGGCC
>PVLC010030333.1:0-19564 GCA_004027655.1 Graphiurus murinus | reverse complement strand
ATGCCTGAAATTTTTCAATGTCATTGTCAGAAATCGACATCATGACTTAATCACCTACTTTTATAGAAGTATGAACTGTTCCAGATCCTCTACCAAATCAAATTCTAGTGCATTGATAAATACATTAACATTGTATTGAAAATACTGTGTGCAGTACTATGTGATTATGGAAAAGAATATTTCTTTTTTTTCTATAGGAAAACTACAGATTATTCTTTATAGAATAACTTCAAGCTGTACATACTTTTTTTTTTTTTTTGCAGTACTGGGGATTGAACTCAGGGGCATTCTACCTCTGAGCTACACCCCCCAGCCCTATTTTTTTTAATCTTTATTTTGAAACAGGGTCTCACTAAGTTGTGGAATGCATCACTAGGTAGCTGAGGCTGGCTGCGAACCCGGATCTTCCCATCTCAGCCTCCCAAATGCTGGGATTACAAGCGTGCGCCACCACGCCCGGCTCTGTACATACTTTTCACCTGGATAGAAATAATATACCCAGTTTGATTTTTGTGTGTGGGAGTGTGTACCCAGGGTTGGACCCAGAGGCATTCTATCTCTGAGCTACACCCCCAGCCCTATTTTTATTCTTTATTATGAAACAGTCTCACTAAGTTGCAGAGGGCAATTTTTATTTATTCATTCATTCACTCATTCGGTCGTTTGTTCGTTCATTCATGTGGTACTGGGGATTGAACCCAGGGGTATTCTACCTCTAAGCTACACCCTTAGCCCTGTTTTTATTCTTTATTATGAAACAAAGTCTCACTAAGTTGCAGAGGGCCTCACTAAGTAGCTGAGGCTTGCCAAGAACCTGGATCATCCGGTCTCAGCCTTCCAAGTACTGGGTCTACAAGCAAGCGTGTACTACCACTTGCCCGGCTTTTATTTTTATTTTGAAATAGAGTCTTGCTAGGTTGAGAGTCTCAGTACTTGGAGAGGCTGTCTTTGAACCTGCGATCCTCCCATATCAGCCTTCCAAGTACTGAGATTACAGGAGTGTACCACTTCATCCAGCTGAAAATAAGATTTGTAAGACTGGAAGCCCAGTGGCAATAGATTGAGAGTCTTGGGTTAAGGCATGACACATTTTAATTCACATGAATATTACTTTTAAAAATCCTAGAATAAGCCAGTTTGGTGGAATACATTTGTAATCCCAGTACTTGGGAAGCTGAGAGAGGAAGATCACAGATTAGTGGTTAGTCTCAGAAATTTAGCAAGGACCTCTGCAATCTAGTGAGACCCTATTTCAAAATAAAAAAATTAAAATGGTAGCCGGGCGTGGTGGCGCACGCTTGTAATCCCAGCATTCGGGAGGCTGAGACCGGAGGATCCGGGTTTGCGGCCAGCCTCAGCTACCTAGTGAGGCACTCGCAACTTAGTGAGACCCTGTTTCAAAATAAAGATTAAAAAATAGGGCTGGGGGTGTAGCTCGGAGGTAGAATGCCCCTGAGTTCAATTCCCAGTACTGCAAAAAAAAAAAAAAAAAAAAAATTAAAATGGTGCTGGGATGTAGCTCTAGGTAGAATGCCTTTGGCTTCAGTCTTCATTACCACAAGTAAAAGAAGAAGAAAAACACTGGAATTAGACATTTATATAGCTCTTTGAATTCTTTGGGTTCAAGGATCTCTTAGAACTATAGTTGTTTATGTATTTTCCTTGACACTGTTTTTTTGTATTCTGACTCTCTTTAGGAGGCTGAAGATGGCATTATTGCTTACGATGATTGTGGGGTGAAACTGACTATTGCTTTTCAAGCCAAGGATGTGGAAGGATCTACTTCTCCTCAAATAGGAGATAAGGCAAGATAATTTTCTTTGAGAGAGAGTTGAAGTTGGTCATCTTAATTATAAATCTTGAAGGATGATTTCTTTAAATTTTATCAAGTTTTGCTAATTTTTGGGGGGTGGGGTGGAATCCAGGAGATTTCTATCTAGGTTATACACCTTAGCTCTATTTTATTTTTTATTTGGAAACAGTCTCGCTAAGTTGCTGAGACTGACTTCAAACCTGTGATCCTCCTGCCTCAGCCTCCTAAGTACTGGAATTATAGGCATGTGCCACCATGCCCAGCTAAGTGTTAACATTTTTAATACTTAAAAGGTTAAATATATGATCATCTTCCTGTTTAAAAGCATCTCATTCAATTAAAACAGGGACTAGCAAGTTTTTTGATAAATCTTTTTGAGGTTCCCTGTTTAATTAGATAAGATGTATTTAAGTCCATTGGCTAAGATAAAATTAATAATGATTTTAAAAGTTATTGAAATATTGTCAATTAAAAATATAAACAAATTAAAAACTAACAGTGCTAGACATCTTTTTTTTCACACTTGTTATATGCTGCTGAAGGGAGCAGTTTCTTATCATTAGTATGTCTAGTTTTCAGGTAGCTCTCCTTTAGAGAAAGTAAGACTAGAAGAGATTTATAATAAAGGACAAAACTTAATCCTCTGTGGAAATTGAAATGAGATGACATGTGTTAATTTTAGTGAAAACCTATTCCATCAGAGTAAAATACAAAGGATATCTGAAGTGAAAAGCATGACTGGAGGAGTTTTAGGTCTAATTCTCAACATTAAGAAGCTTGGTATTGAATAGTATGAATGATCATGCTTATTTTTCACAGGTTGAATTTAGTATTAGTGACAAACAGAGGCCTGGACAGCAGATTGCAACTTGTGTGAGACTTTTAGGTCGTAATTCCAGCAAGAGGCTCTTGGGTTATGTGGCAACTCTGAAAGATAATTTTGGTTTTATTGAAACAGCCAATCATGATAAGGAAATCTTTTTCCATTACAGGTAAGTAATGCCTTTTAGGAACCCCTATAGATTATTACCTATTTTTTAGCTTTAGAGTCATAAAACACTGAATATTGGCTGATTTTTTTGATTAATTATATTTTTTGAATATCAGATTTCATTTTGGTAAAATTATTGAGAAGTTATATTCTAACCTGTTTATAGAGAACATGGGCCTGTGCCTTCTTTGAACATTGGATGAGAGCCTTTTTGTTTTGAACAAAGAATGATTATTCTCTTATACATTGATATCAGAGAGTTGTGTATTTGGTAGAGAATAGTGATTAGGACTGTAGGCTCTTAGAACCAAAACCAGAGAGTTCAGTTTTGAATCCAGACTTTGCCACTTAACTACTTACTTAACTTATCAAATTAATTAAGTTCTCAGTGTCTTAGTTTTACTAGGGGATAATGGTACCTTCTTTGTGAGATGTTTTTCTGGATTAAATGAGTTAGTACATTTAAGGTATTTATAATAGTATTCAACATAAGTAACCCTGCCATAAATGTTGTTATAAAATAAAGGTTACTTGGTACTATTGATGTTTACGGACTATTGGGCTCTTATTAAAATGACATTTTTTCCATTCCCTTTAGTGAGTTCTCTGGTGATGTTGATAGCCTGGAACTGGGGGACATGGTTGAATATAGCTTGTCCAAAGGCAAAGGCAATAAAGTCAGTGCTGAAAAAGTAAACAAAACTCACTCAGGTAATGAATTGTCACTTCTACTTATTAATCCTATTATTTGAGTACATGATAAGGGATAGGAAGGGAGAGAAAGATAAGACCCATTTCTACCTCTCATTCTCAGTTATGGTCTCCAGATAAGTTCACACAACCCAGCTGCTTGTTAGAAATGCAAGCAGCCCCACCCCCAACCTACTGAAATCCTGGTGGTAGATAATCTGTTTTAATAAGTTCAGGTGACTCTGATACACAGTGAACAGATACACATATCTGTTCTAGGTATTTTATGTAATTTGTATTAAATGTCCCTTTAAAATATAACCTCATATAGCTGGGCGTGGTGGCGCACGCTTTTAATCCCAGCATTTGGGAGACCGAGACAGGAGGATCTGGGTTCATGGCTAGCCTCAGCTACCTAGTGAGGCCCTCTGCAACTTAGTGAGAACCTGTTTCAAAATAAAAGAATAAAAAATAGGCCTGAGGGTATAGCTCGGAGGTAGAATGCGTGCTACACCCCTAGTCCTATTTTTTATTCTTTATTTTGAAACAGCGTCTCACTAAGTTGCAGAGGGCCTCACTAAGTAGCTGAGGCTGGCCACGAACCCTGAGATCCTCCAGTCTCAGCCTCCCAAATGCTTGAATTACAAGCGTGCGCCACCATGCCCGGCTAGGATCTCTGACTTCTAAAGGACCTACAACTAAGCTTTGGCTTTTACCTTAACTCCCTGAATAACAGTTTTTCTTGGTAAGACTTAGAGAATTCCATAAGTATCTAGGTATATGATACATTTTGGACACTAGGTGTATAGAAGTGAAGAAATCAGACACATAGCTTTGTGGTGTTTTTTGTTGTTGTTTTTGTTATTGTGTTAACTGGGGATTGAACCCAGGGGCCTTTATTTTGAAACGGGTCTCACTAAGTTGCAGAGGGCCTCACTAAGGAGCTGAGGCTGGCCTCGAACCCAGATCCTCCTGTCTCAGCCTCCCAAGTACTGGGATTACAAGTGTGTGCCACCACACCCAGCAAATATCTGTCTTTGTGTAGCTTATTATTGTTGGAAAATATGGGGAGAGAAGAGTAAAATACTGTACATGGTATGTTTAGAAAGAAAAAAAACATATTTAAAGATAAATCAGCCAGGCATGGTTGTGCACACATCTAATTCCAGTATGTAGGAGTCCGGGACAGGAGGATTCCAAGTCCATGGCCAGCCTCAGCAACTTAGGGAGACTGTTTCAACATAATAAATAAGCCGCGTTTGGTGGTGCACACTTTTCTAATCCTTGTACTTGAGAGGCTGAGATAGGAGGATTGCAGGTCGCAGCCAGCCTCAGCTACTTAGTGAGGCCCTCCTCGACTCAGTGAGACCCAGTTTCAAAATTTAAAAATGGGACTGGGTTTAATCCCAAATACTCCAAAAATAAAAGGAGTTGGAGATAATAACCTGGAGGTAGAATGTGCCTGGATTAAATCATCAGTACCAAAAGTAAAGATAAGTAAATCAGGGATATATGTAAGTATTTGGATTTTCTCTTCCAGAAAGGCCTTGCTAAAATGGTGACATTTGGAAATTGGGAGAGCGAGCAATACAAGTTTTACATATGAATACTTGTAAATTCCTTAAACAAGTTGAGTTTATTTAGTAAAGTCAGGGATTTTAATGGTAGTTTAGGGGTATTTAAGGCCACCAACTATTTTAGAAATAGAGGCTTCAAGTTCCCTGTCTCATTTGAAAAATAAAAGGCACTCAACCCACCCTGTGTTAACATTTGTGCTAATATTTTTGTCATGCCCGCCATCCTCCTCCCCGTTGGGTAGAGTTAAAATTGTCAAGTAAAAGATGTACATTCATTTGTTTTGTAGTGAATGGCATTACTGAGGAAGCTGATCCCACCATCTACTCTGGTAAAGTCATTCGCCCCCTCAGGGGTGTTGATCCAACACAGATTGAGTACCAAGGAATGATTGAGATCGTGGATGAGGGTAAGCACATCTCCTGTCAGACTGTTTGAAATTTGTCATACCTTTCAAGAAGTACTTTAAAGGTTTTAAAATATGAGCTAGGTGCAATGGCACACACCTGTAATTCCAGTACTTGGGAGGCTGAGACAGGAAGAGCACAGGTTGGAGGCCAGCCTCTGCAACGTAGTGAGGCCCTCAACAACCTAACAAGACTGTTTCAAAACAAAATTTTTTTTTTTTTTTTTTTTTGCGGTACTGGGGATTGAACTCAGGGGCATTCTACCTCTGAGCTATACCCCCAGCCCTATTTTTATTCTTTATTTTGAAACCAGGTCTCACTAAGTTGCGGAGTGCCTCACTAGGTATCAAAACAAAATTTTTTTAAAGGGGCCTGGGGACCTGAGTGTGGCACAGGAGTATCACAGGTTCAAGGACAGCCTTAGCAATTTAGTGAGGCTCTCAGCAGCCTAGTGAGACCCTGTTTCCAAATAGATAAAATTGGTCTGGGGGTATAGCTCAGAGGTACTCTGGATTTAATTCCCAATACCATAAATTAGTTAATTAATTAAAAGGAGCTGGGGACCCAGGAGTGTAGTTCAGAGATAGAATGCCCCTAGGTATGCAGTTGTTTTCAGGTTTCTTAAACCTTGACTTGAGACTTTTGCTCACCTACTCTGCATGATTTTTATTTTATACTCCTTAGAAATAAGGTCAGCCTGGATTTAAATTTTTAAAAAATGACTGCTATGTGCACACATGACTGATAATAAACAACTAATTCTTGAGTTATATTGATATAGACTGAAAACAACCTCACACTAAAAGTAAACATTTAGTGCTGAATTGTAGCCATCAAACACTAATAGTTTTTTCTATTTTTCTCTATTTATACTGGTAACCTTTCACTTTATTTTTTGCGGTACTGGAGATTGAACTCAGGGGCATTCTACCTCTGAGCTACACCCCCAGCCCTATTTTTTATTCTTTATTTGGAAACAGGGTCTCACTAAGTTGCGGAGTGCCTCCCTAGGTAGCTGAGGCTGGCCACGAACCTGGATTCTCCGGTCTCTGCCTCCCAAATGCTGGGATTTCAAGCCTGTGTCACCACACCCAGCATGAGATCCTTTTTTTTTTTATTTTTTGAAGTAGTACTGGTGATTGAACCTGGGGCATTCTACCTCCAATCTCCACCCCCAGCTCTATCTTTTATTCTTTATTTTGAAACAGGGTCTAACTTGAGTGCCCAAGTAGCTGAGGCAGGCTATGAACCTGTGATCCTCCTGTCTCAGCCTCCCAAGTACTGGAATTACAAGCATGTACCATTACACCCAGCTAGTAATTTAGGAATTTTTGTTTTACATGAAATTTCTTTTTCTTTTTTTCCCCCAGTACTTGATATTTTACCCAGGGGCATTCTACCTCCAAGCTATACACCCAGCCCTATTTTTTATTCTTTATTTTGAAACAGGGTCTCACTAAGTTGCAGAGTGCCTTACTAGGTAGCTGAGGCTGGTCTGGAATCCGGATCCTCAGGTCTCAGCCTCCCAAATGCTGGGATTACAAGTGTGCGCCACCACGCCCGGCTTACATGAAATTTCTATCACACACACTCAGGTTAAAGCTACTAGCTTTAACTTAGGAATACCAAATTGCCCTTCCTCCTCTTCTCTCTGATATTCTGCCTTTAATTTTTTATGCTTCCCTACCCCCTTATTAAGTACTGGCTGTAGGATATAGTCCAAAACAAGGATTTTATGGAAAAGGAAATTTTTTTGGCATCTCTAAGCCTAGAATTTTCTACAGCCAGACCACATTTTCCCACTTGGTTGTAAGAACAGCTCTTTTATTTAGGAACAGACCTGAAACTTAGTGTAAAACTTTGGAATTAGTTGGACATAGTTTTATGCACTATTTCCTCATTCTATAATCTTGGACAAATTACTTAAATCTTTCCTAACCCAGTCTCTTCATCTTTTTTGTTGTTGTTGTTGTTTTACTAGGAATTGATCACCAGGGGCATTCTACCTCCAAGCTACACCCCTAGCCCTATTTTTTTTTGTTTGTTTGTTTTTTTTGTTTTTTTTTTTTTTGTTTTTGTGGGTACTGGGGATTTAACTCAAGGGCATTCTACCTCCGAGCTATACCCCCAGCCCTATTTTTTATTCTTTATTTTGAAACCGACTCTCACTAAGTTGCGGAGTGCCTCACTAGGTAGCTGAGGCTGGCCTCGAACCTGGATCCTCCGGTCTCAGCCTCCCGAATGCTGGGATTACAAGCGTGCGCCACCACGCCTGGCTCCTAGCCCTATTTTTTATTCTTTATTTTGAAACAGGGTATCACTAAGTTACGGAGGGCCTCACTAAGTAGCTGCGGCTGGCCTCGAACCCAGCCTCCCAACTACTGGGATTACAAGTGTGCGTCATCTTGCCCAGCTCTCTTCATCTTTAAAATGAGGGTATTATCTTCAATCTCAGAAGATTGTGTGATGATTAAGTGTGAATCATATGAGTGCTTAATAAATGATCATTATATCTATAATCATTTTTCTTCATGAATTGATCTGGAATTATTTCAGAATTTTGGGTTCCTACATGGTTTTTATTTTTTATTTATTTTTTAAATAATCATTTACCTTTGTAATTATCAGGAGATGATTTTTTTTTTTTTTTTTTTTGCACGGTACTGGGGATTGAACTCAGAGGCATTCTACCTCCGAGCTACACCCCCAGCCCTATTTTTTATTCTTTATTTTGAAACCGAGTCTCACTAAGTTGCGGAGTGCCTCACTAGGTAGCTGAGGCTGGCCGCGAACCCTGATCCTCTGGTCTCAGCCTCCCAAATGCTGGAATTACAAGCGTGCGCCACCACGCCCGGCTAGGAGATGATTTTAAAGCATTCCCATTTTCTTGTCTTTCTCTTTTTTTTTTTTTTTCAGTACTGGGGACTCTACCCAGGGGCATTCTACCTCTGAGCTACACCTCCAGCCCTATTTTTTTATTCTTTATTTTGAAAAGGTCTTACTAAGTTGCGAAGACCTCACTATGTAGCTGAAGCTGGCCTCAAACCTGCGATCCTCCTATCTCAGCCTCCCAAGTACTGGGATTACAAACTTGCACCACCACACCCTACCTTTGTTAATTCATATCTGGATGGTGAAATGATAAGCAGCTGAGCTCTTTGGTTCATTTATTGTTTGTATCCTACACTGGCTTCTTAGCAACTTTTTACTCTTGTAGGGGAAAAATGGGGGAGGGGGAATAGGGCCAATTTTTATATATAACTTTTCTTGAAACAACTGCAACCATTTGTTTTCATATTGCCTTTGGTTCCTGTCTCACTACAACAGCAGCAGTAGAGTAGTTAGGACAGAAACAAGATGACTTGCAAGCCAAAACATTTACTATCTGGTCTTTAAGAAAAAGTTTAACCCTGCATGGTGGCACATGCATGTAATCCCAGTATTTGGGAGGCTGAGACAGGAGGATTGCATGTTTTTGGACAGCCTCAGCAAATAGTGAGACTCTCATTAACCTAGTAGATGCTGTTCCAAAAAAATAAAATAAAATAGGGCTGGGAGTGTACCTCAGAAGTGGAATGCCCCTGGGTTTAATCTCCAATGCCAGCCCCTCTACCCCCCCAAAAGAAAAAGTTTCTGAGCCCGGTGTGTGTGTGTGTGTGTGTGTGTGTGTGTGTGTGTGTGTGTGAGTGAGTGAGAGAGAGAGAGAGAGGGAGTTGAACCCAGGGGCATTCTACTTCTGAGCTATAACCCTAGCCCAATTATTATTATTATTATTATTATTTATTTTTTATTTTTTGGAAATAGGGTCTTGCTAGGTTGATGGGTCTCACTATTGAGGTTATCCTGGTACCTGTGATCTTCCTGTTTCAACTTTCCAAGTGCTAGGATTACAAGTGTATGCTACCACACCCATATTTTGAAGCTTTGGAGCTCTGATGTTAGATAAAGGAGCCTATGGTTTGAGGCATTCTGAATCAGAACAAAGAATGGAGGTGGGGTACAAATTTTTTTTGCATTGTGTGCTGATCCCTGTCTAGTTTACTGCCTGATGGAGTATAAAGCAGAAATATTTTTGGCCGGTTGGTTCATATTTTATACACTAGGGAAGAAGGTAGTCATGTTGATAAATTAGCAACTTACAGTGCTGAAATTTCAGGTAATTATGAGTTAGTGTCATTTTTATAAGTTCATAAATGTAGTTTAAAAGTGTTCATTAGCTAGTAAGATGTACCAACTTGATACTAATGTTTCAAGTTCTCATCCATTCCCACATTAATATTTAAGATTTTAGGGTTCCTTATTTTGTGTGTGTGTGTGGTACTAGGGATTGAACCTAGGGGCATTCTACCTCCAAGGTACACCCCTAGCCCTATTTTTTATTCTTTACTTTGAAACAAGGTCTCACCAAGTTGCAGAGTGGCTCAATAAGTAACTGAGACTGGCTGTGAACTTGTGATCCTCTTGTTTCAGCCCCTCAGGTACTGGGATTACAAGAGTGCTTCACCACACCCAGCCAAGGTTCCTTTTAAGTGTTTTTTTTTGTGTGTGTGTGTGGTACTGGGGATGGAATCCAGAGGCATTCTACCTCTGAACTACACCCCCAGTCCTATTTTTTTATTCTTTATTTTGAAACAGGGTCTCACTAAGTTGCGGAGGGCCTCACTAATCAGCTGAGGCTGGCCGTGAACCTGGATCCTCCGGTCTCAGCCTCCCAAGTACTGGGTTTACAAGCATGCACCACCATGCCCAGCTTCCTTTTAAGTTTTAAAATATAACTTCACAGCCAGACATAGTAGTGGGTACTTGTAATTCCAGTATATATATGTATGTATAAATTCTGAGGATTGAAATATTTTGGCAGGGGAACATAACACATTATATTTATTAGAAGTATTGGGACCATCCACAGAAGACTATTGTGAAATAATTAACCTTCAGACTTTGTTCTTGCTTCTCTTTACAGGGGATATGAAAGGTGAGGTATATCCATTTGGCATAGTTGGAATGGCCAACAAAGGGGATTGCCTGCAGAAAGGGGAGAGTGTCAAGTTCCAATTGTGTGTCCTGGGCCAAAATGCGCAGACAATGGCCTACAACATCACACCCCTGCGTAGGGCCACAGTGGAGTGTGTGAAAGATCAGGTAAGCTTTGGATCGGAATTCTATCCTTCCATGAGTTGGTTACCAAAACCTTAACATTTTTCAGCCAAGGGGGAACTGTCAACATTCATTTGGTTTTTATTTTTCTTTATTTCCAATGATTTGAGATAGCTTATAAAAACAGGAAGAAACCCCTAAGAGAAAAAGTGACTATATTAGCAAAGAAAATAAGAGTGAATATCAGGAACTAATAGTATATAATGGGAATTCAGGTTTTTCAGAATAAAAGAGCTATGAAGTTTTATATATTTGTACTCCAAGCTTCTTTTGCAGAACACACAAAACATGTTTAGAAACAGAAAATACATTTAGGGCAAACAAAACTAGTCCTTGTACCAAAACCTCAGGTAAATCTATGAATTCTCAGAGGGAACATTTTTTTGTAAGTTCAATGAATATAAAAGTTTGTATGGCTGATAGGAAATAGCTATAAACCGAGCTGAATGATTGTAAAAGGGACCAAAATGATTTATATGTTTAAGGGCTTCCTGATAATTTTGCATAATTCAAAAAACTTAGTTCATAATGAACTAAGTTCAAGGAACAAGGCAAACTTTGTTTCTTCCCTTACACATTTTGTCACAAACATGCAGCTGAATTAGAGTGTCAGTATTATGTTTTATAAATCCCCTTTCTAGTTAGGGTTAAGTATTGTGCTTCTTTGAAAGTAAGGTGCTTTTCCTTTCTGTGGATGTATCTCCTCTTTTAGCTACTGTGTTCTTGTTTCCCCTCCCCAGTTTGGCTTCATTAACTATGAAGTAGGAGATAGCAAGAAGCTCTTTTTCCATGTGAAAGAAGTTCAGGATGGCATAGAGCTACAGGCTGGAGACGAGGTGGAGTTCTCAGTGATTCTTAATCAGCGCACTGGCAAGTGCAGTGCCTGTAATGTTTGGCGAGTCTGGTGAGTTTTTTTTTTTTTTTTTGGTTGTTGTTGTGGGTGGATTAGTAACCACCTGTGCTGTCTCACTCTTTTCATCACATTTCTTTATTTTTCCATGCCTGTTTTTCCCTCTTCCTTTCCCATTTTTGATTATTTCTTGATACTTTTTACCTTTAGTATTGTCATTATCTAGCCTTTAGTCTCATAAACCTGGGCCAGTGAAACACTTGAGCAGTCTGCTGTGCTAGCATTATGTGTGCTATGTAGTTCTATTAAGGAATTCTGCTCATTAGCTTCTTCTCTTCCATCAAGTCATTTCTAGGATATTTGTTGCTTAAATTTCTAACTTTTCAATACCTTTGTTATTCTGATAGACTGTTTTAGTTTCTTAATCTCAACATTTGTTAACATTATAGGAACTGGGAATTTCTAGAACTATTTCTAAGGTTTTCCACATCTGCTACCTTGTTTTAGGCATCTGTGGAACTAGTCTCTGATTGAAGATATGTCTAGGGTTCATCCTCACCCATGATTCTTTGGTCCTACACAATTGGAACCTTGGGCTGGGGGAAAAAACAAATTTTATATATATATATATATATATATATATATACACACACACACACACATACATACATACATACATACATACATACATACACACACACACACACACACACTCTCTCTCTCATGTGTTTGGTGTTCCTAGCTTTCTAGATGGAACAATAGTCAGACTCATTAACAGTCATTTGGGCAGTATTGGTAGGAAATACTCTCCTCTGCACATTATTTGCTTTCTTCTTAGCAAGTGAAATTTCTTCTCATCTTTTGACTTTGTTCCAGCGAGGGCCCCAAGGCTGTTGCAGCTCCTCGACCTGATCGGTTGGTCAATCGCTTGAAGAACATCAGCCTGGATGATGCCAGTGCTCCTCGCCTAATGGTTCTTCGTCAGCCAAGGGGACCAGATAACTCAATGGTATGGTTTAGCACAAGGGTTGTGGGAGATCAGCTGACAGGCCAAAATACTTTTTTTTTTAAGGTATGAGGAATGAACCCCCAGGAAAGGGTTTTGTATTTCTGAGCTACATCTTCCAAACCTACTCTTTTTGTTTTTATTTTGAAACATGGTCTAAGATGCTGAGGCTTTAATCCTCTTAGTACTGGGATTACAAGCATGGGCCACCACGTCCAGCTCCTAATTTTTTTAAATTAAACTAATTTTGGGGGGGGTACTGGGAACTGAACCCAGAAACGTTCTACCTCCAACCTACATCCCCAGCCCTATCTTATTTTTTTTTATTATGAAATAGGGTCTAAGTTGTTGAGCTAGTTTCAAACCTGCAATCATCCTGTCAGCCTCCCAGATACTGGGATTACAAACGTGTACCATCACACTCAGCTTTCCCTGATACTTTATACATACCTTAGGTAATGGTTCAGGATTGCTTACAAATAGATGTAATTCCTCTAGGAAAGTATTGTAGTGGTTAAGAAATTAAAAATAATACTTTCATAGTTCATTTTGGAATTGTGAATGTATGATTATCTTGCATCCAAGTCATTAACTGTAATTTTATTTCCTCACAGGGATTTGGTGCAGAAAGAAAGATCCGTCAAGCTGGTGTCATTGACTAACCACATCCACAAAGCACATCATTAACCCACTATGATCAAGTTGGGGGGATTCTGGTGAAGGGTTCTGAATATCTCCCTCTTCATCCCTCCCAAAATCTGGAATACTTATTCTATTGAGCTATTACACCAGTTTTAACACCTTCCTCGTGTTATGTTTAAAAAATAAATAAATTTAAGAAACCATTTTAAAATTATGCACAGTTGCAGCCTGGAAAACTTAAGGTGGCGCCTTATAGTATCAATTTTAGGAGCTTTATTTGGTGCATTTAACGCAACTGGTAATTGCAAAATCCACTTCGCCTGTGTAAGTGAAAAATACAGACTGTTATCTTGTTGGCCCTATGAAATTCTGCACTTGATATTTAGTATATACTCTACCTTCATTACTTCTGGCAAGATGTTCTGCCTTAGCACTCAGTTGCATTATTTTTCTTTCCTGTTCATTATGCTTTGATTCTGAGGACCATATGAGGGTAGAATATATTACCTTTTAAAAATTACAAAATTTGTATAGGCAAACCATTTTCTTAAGTTGATGGCCAAATGTTAAAATGTTATTTTTCATATCATTTATAATCTCATCACAATCCACTTAAACGAAGTTTGGTTAGATTTCAGTGAAAATTATCTTCCAGAGTAGTTTTTTTTTCCTGGGATGGGGGGTAAATAACTTTACTATGATTAGTATGTATGGTGCAGAATTTCATGCAAATGAAGTGTGCCAGCAGTGATAATTTAAACATATTTAAACAAAAACAAACAAAAAAAGGACGAATGCACAAACTTGCTGCTGCTTAGATCTCTGCAGCTTCTAGGACCCAGTTTCTTTTACTGATTTAAAAACAAAACGGAAAAAAAAAATAAAAAAGTTGTGCCTGAAATGAATCTTGTTTTTTTTATAAGTAGCCGCCTGGTTCCTGTGTCCTGTCGAATACAGGCACTTGACCCTGGGTGTAGCTTCTGTTCAACTTTCTATCACGGGAATGGATTGGTCTAATTTCTTGGCCCTCGTCTTGAATTTGCCGTATACAGGGTCCCTGGCCAGTGGACTGAAGGCTTTGTCTAAGATGACAAGGGTCTGCTCAGGGGATGTGGGGGAGGGCGCTTTTATCTTCCCCGTTGTCGTTTGAGGTTTTGATCTTTGGGTAAAGAGGCCATTTATCTTTGTAAACACGAAACATTTTTGCTTTCTCCAGTTTTCTGTTAATGGCGAAAGAATGGAAGCGAATAAAGTTTTACTGATTTTTGAGACACTAGCAGCTAGAGCTTTCATTATTGAAACGTCCTGTGAGGGAGGGCGCGTCTGGGTGCGGCCTGCCGCGTGACTCCTGGGTCGCAGGCCCACGTGGCCGGGGCGGGGACTTAGACGCCCGGGTCGCCGACTGATTACGTAACGGGTGGGGCCGGAAGTGCCGCTCCCTAGTGGGGGCTGTTCATGGCGGTTCCGGGGTCTCCAGCATTTTACCCGGTGGAGGTCCAAGATCCGTGTGAAGCGGGGAAGGCAGAGCTTGAGGTAAGGCTCTGGCGTGCCTGGCGTCGGGCTGGAAGACACGCGGGCGCCTCGTCGATGTCGGGACCGAGCAGAATCCACGCGCTGGAGACAAAGGCCTTGGGCGGAGGTTCTTCGTTGGGGGCTCTGCGTGGGGCGATCGCGAAACAGAAGGGGTAATGGAAAGAGTTCGCGGCTTGGAGGCGGCCCCCAGAGCCGAGGAGACTTGCGGGAGGAGTCGGAAGGGGGTTTCCTTTACCTTAGGCTGAGGGCGGAGCCCAACCGTGGTTGAAAAATAGACGCGGGTGGGGTGTGCAGGAGGCTTTTATCCAGAAATACAAGGACACGTTAAGCAAGGATTTTTGTGTTCCTGAAAGACTTTGAGAAGTGGAAGGTCACATGAATGGACCCTATAAATTTTAAACTCTGATTTTAGTACTATTGGTTATAGAAAACTTTAATAAAAGTATTGTGGATCGGGCTTGCCAGTTAACCCTGATTGCTGCTTTCCCACAGGTTCTTGCTGGTGTGAAATGACTGAGTACAAACTGGTGGTGGTTGGAGCAGGTGGTGTTGGGAAAAGCGCCCTGACAATCCAGCTAATCCAGAATCACTTTGTGGATGAATATGATCCCACTATAGAGGTGAGACCCAGTGGTCTTCTACCGATTAACCCTAGCTCTCACCTTCAGTTCTCCCATACCTGTATCCTTTATTTTTTAGAAGAAGAGGAGAGGAAACAAAGTTATTTTGGGTACTGCATTCATTAATAGAGTAGAGCTTTCCATGTTGATAGAGAAGAGTTCGTTTTTGTTGTTTTGTTTGTTTGTTTGTTGCAGTACTGGGGATTGAACTCAGGGGCATTCTACCTCCGAGCTAAACCCCCAGCCCTATTTTTTATTCTTTATTTTGAAACAAGGTCTCACTAAGTTGTGGAGTGCCTCACTAGGTAGCTGAGGCTGGCCGCGAACCCGGATCCTCCTGTCTCAGCCTCCCTAATGTTGGGATTACAAGCATGCGCCACCACACTCGGCTAAGAGTTCATTTTTATTAGATGCTAAATATAGTCTTTAAAGTTTACAGTTTGGATTGTTGAATTCTTTCACTTCTTCATAAATGACAGCTCTGTTAAATAGAGATGCATGCAGCCAGGTGCGTTGACATGTCCCAGCCACTTGGAAGGCCGAGGCAGAAGGATATTAATTTCAGGACCAGTCTAGGTATATAGTGAGACCCTTATTTAAAAAAAAAAAAAGTAGAAACACAGGCCTTAGGTGAAGAGACTGATTTTATAGGAGATATGATGGAAATAAAGGATTCAGAGATCTCGATGTTCATTTTTCTTTTTGTGTGGGTGTGTGTATGCAGTGCTAGGGATTGAACCCAGGGGCATTCTACTTCCAAGCTACACCCCTAGCCCAATTTTTTATTTGGAAACAGCCTGCAATCCTCCTGTGTTAACCTCCCAAATACTGAGATTACGAGAGGGAGCCATCACACCCAACTAATTTTTATTCCTTTGCTAGTTGAGGATATTGAAACTCTTGAGTTGGAGTAGAAACAACTTGATATTTTGAGTCATTATGCCTAGGATTTCAGTTCCTGTTTGCAGTTTATTTAGTTATGTGATCTTGAGAAAATTGTTTACTCTGTCTTAACCTCATTTTCCTCACATATTAAGTTACCATAAACTTATTCTGCCTACTACACAGAGATGTTGTGAAAAAAATTAAGTGACAGCTAAGACTCTTGAAAAAAGGTTTTGTAATTTTGTTCAATTTAGAAATGTCTAACTTTAGGGATTATTTTGACCTACACCGCTGGCCTTCCGACTACCTCACTATGCAGTGTTTAATCACTGATTCTGATATAGCCATTATTAAAAATTGGTTGCAGCTGGATTGGTGGTGCACACTTGTTTCCCAGTACTTCAGAGACTAGAAGATCACAGGTTCGAAGCCTGCTTCAGCACCTTAGTGAGACTCTCAGAAACTTAGCAAGACACTGTTTCCAAATAAAAAATAAAGGGCTGGGGGTGTAGCCCAGAGGTAGAAGGCCCCTGGGATCTAATTCCAGTACCATCAAAAAGAATGATTGCAGTGTTTTTCAGAGTTTTATTTATTGAGAGGTAATTTACATAAGTAAAATGTATGAGTATTATGTCTGAAGCTTACAGCTCAGGTTACATTTGTATACACTCATGTAACAACCATCCAGATAACACTATAGAACATTTTCAGTACTACAGAAGAGCTCTCCCAAGTATGAGGACATCATGAAAATGATTAGTATAAATCCAAATTGAAAGGTTTTTGTTGTTGTTTGTTTTGTGGTACTGGAAATTGAGCACAGGGCATGGTGTATGTTAGACAAGCCCTCTACCACTGAGCTATACATGTGGCTCTTTCTATTTTATTTTGAGACAGGATCTCACTATGGTGCTTGGGCTGGCCTTGAACTTGGAATCCTCCTGCCTCAGCTTCCCAGATAGCTGGAATTACAGGCATGCAACACCATAGCCAGTTGGAAGATTTTTTTTTTTCCTTTCAGTACTGGGGATTGAACCCAGGGACGTTCTACCTCCAAGCTACACCCTCAGCCCTGTTCTTTATTCTTTATTTTGAAACAGGTTCTCATTAAGTTGTGGAGGGCCTCACTAAGTAGCTGAGGCTGGCTGTGAACCTTTGATCCTCCTGTCTCAGCCTCCCAAGTACTGGGATTACTTGCATGTGCCACCACACCCAGCTTGGAAGCATTTTTTTTTTTTTAATATGATTATGCATATCCGTCTAACTGAGGAATTAATTGTACCTTGTTTGGAAACTGGAGGATTTTGATTCAGGAAAATTTCCCAAAGATACAGTGTTATGATGAGAAAAGCATTTTTGGTATTAAAGTCCTCTCTGAGTATTGGGCATGATGGTACACACCTGTAATCCCAATATTTGGGAGGCTGAGACAGAAGATCACAGATTTTAGGATAGCCTCAACAACCTAGCGAGTCCCTGTTTCCAAACAAAATATAAAAGGGGCTGGATGTGTAGCTTAGAGGTAGACTGCTCCTGGGTTCAATCTCTAGTACCACCACCAAAAAAAAAAAAAAATATATATATATATATATATATATATATATTCCTGAAACAAAAGATATTGTATGTTTAGTCATAAATAGAAAAAATTTTGTATCCAAGGCTAGGTTATAACTGGTGGAGGTATACGTAGTTTGGGGGTTTTTTTTTTTTTTTTTTTGCGGTACTGGAGATTGAACTCAGGGGCATTCTAACTCCAAGCTATACCCCCAGCCCTATTTTTTACTTTATTTTGAAACCGAGTCTCACTAAGTTGCGGAGGGCCTCACTAGGTAGCTGAGGCTGGCCGCAAACCCGGATCCTCCAGTCTCAGCCTCCCGAATGCTGGGATTACAAGCATGCGCCACCACGCCCGGCGTTTTAGGGTTTTTGTTTTGTTTTGTTTGGTACTCTGGATCAAGCCCAAAGGTCCTCTACCTCTGAGCTACACCCCCAGCCATATTTTATTTTTATTTTGAAACAGGGTCTTGCTAGGTTGATGAGAGTCTTACTACTTGCTGAGACTGTCCTCGAACCTGTGATCCTCCAGTCTCAGCCTCCCAAGTACTAGGATTACAAGCGTGCGCCACCACATCCAGCATACACAGATTTTTCAGATGTAAAGTAAATAGCTCAAGTAAAACAATCTACTTCATAGCCTAGCAAAACACTGTGAACTAGCCGGGCATGGTGGCACACGGTTGTAATCCCAGTACTTGGGAGGCTGAGACCGGAGGATCAGGGTTCGCGGCCAGCCTCAGCTACCTAGTGAGGCACTCCGCAACTTAGTGAGACCCTGTTTCAAAATAAAGAATAAAAAATAGGGCTGGGGGTATAGCTCGGAGGTAGAATCCCCCTGAGTTCAATCCCCAGTACTGCAAAACAAAACAAACAAACAGGGCTGTGGGTGTAGCTCGGAGATAGAATGCCCCTGGGTTCAATCCCCAGCACCACAAAAAAACAAACAAACAAAAAAACACTATGAACTTAATCCCTAACTGCAGTAGAACAGTCCTTTGAATTTCTTTTTTCTTCTTCTTTTCCAGGCATATAGGATTTAGGCCCTTTTCCTAAAGTGACATTAAATATTTTCTGTTTGTGATTATATATTAGCAGTTTGCGGGACAGACCAAATAGAAATGGACTTGAACTGTTACGAGTTTATTATCTTGGCAGTAAGATTGCATTCCTTGTGGATTTTAATACAAATTGGATCTCCCTCTCTCCCTGCCCCACCTCCCCACTCCCAGGATTCTTACCGAAAACAGGTGGTAATAGATGGTGAAACCTGTCTACTGGACATACTGGATACAGCTGGACAAGAGGAGTACAGTGCCATGAGAGACCAATACATGAGGACAGGCGAAGGCTTCCTCTGTGTGTTTGCCATCAATAATAGCAAATCATTTGCAGATATTAACCTCTACAGGTACTAGGAGAACTTTTTGCTGAAAAGATGGTCTTAAGTGCGTTCTGAAACTTACGAGGGAATAAGGATACCATACTTAGGGAAGATACAGCTTTTTTGAGTATGTGAAAGTTGGTTTTAGTTTGTTTGATGTTGAGAATCTGGGGTTGTTAATGAAAATAAGTACTGGAATTTATATATTTATAGTTACTATAATGTTTGATAATACACATATGAAGCTTGTTACTAGACACCATTCAGAGCTGGAAGCATTATAATGAGCGATCACAAAAGAATTTCAAAGAGGAAAACACCCCTGAGACATGTCCTTTAAGTAAGTAATAAAAAAAGATAAGCCGGGCGTGGTGGCGCACGCTTGTAATCCCAGCATTCGGGAGGCTGAGACCGGAGGATCCGGGTTCGCGGCCAGCCTCAGCTACCTAGTGAG
>PVLC010030332.1:0-13914 GCA_004027655.1 Graphiurus murinus | reverse complement strand
CATCCTACCCTTTTGAAGCGTACAACTCAGTGACATTAAGGACATTGTTAGGCAACTACCTCCAAAACACTTTTCACCTTAAACTCAAACTCAGTCCCCACTGAAAAAGTCTCCTGTTTGTCACCCTGGCCCCTGGCCTGGCATGAACCACCCATTCTGTTCATGAACTTGGTTCCCGTGGGGACCAGGTATGAGTGGAATCCCAGTGTCTTGTGATGGGCTTCTTTCATGTAGCATCACGTTTCCAATGCTGCATTACCACATATGTCAGATTCCCTGCCTTCTTACAGCTATTGCCTTGTGTGAGGATATCACATCGTTTGCCGTTTATCTGCTGGTGGACACCTGGTTTGTCCCAAGTTGTCCACTGTGAATAACACTTGAACCTAGGTGTACAAACTCCGTGGAGCTGCGTCCAGTTCTGTGAGGTGTCTACCCAGAGGCCGGGCTGCTAAGCCACACGGCGGTTCCCACGCTCTTTCACCGCGCCTGCACACGATCCATCCACAGCCAACATCAAACTTGTTTTCTAGGGTTCTTAGGCGTCCTGATGGGCAGGAGTGGTTTTTATTGTGACTTTGATTTGCATTTCTCTCGTAACTAGTGACACTAAACGTTTCTTTTTTTTTTTTTTTTTTTTTTGTGGTACTGGGGATTGAACCCAGAGGCATTCTACCTTCAAGCTACACCTCCAGCCTGATTTTATTTCTTATTTGGAAACAGGCTCTCTAGGTTGATGAGTCTCACTACTTGCTGAGCCTGCGATCCTCCTGTCTCAGCCTCCCGAGTACTGGGATTAGAAGTGTGCACCATCACACATTTTTATGTAGTCTTTGAAAAAATATCTCCTTCAAGTCTTTTGCCATTTCTTATTTTGATTGTTGGTTGTTGCATTGTAGTTCTTGGTACATATTCCAGATTTTTAAATCCTTATATAGGATATATGATTTGCCAGTATCTTCTCACATCCAATGCGTCACCTTCAACTTGGTAACTGTCTTTTTTAATTTATTTTTTTGATGGGGATTGAACCTAGGAGCATTCTACTTTCGAGCTATACCCCTGGCCCTTTTTTATTTGATTGTTTTGAAACAGGGTCTCACTAGGTTGCTGAGTCTCGCCATGTTGCTGAAGCTGTCCTTGAATCTCTGATCCTCCTGTCTCAGCCTCCCAATTACTGGGACTACAGGGGTGTGCTATGTGCTTGGATGAGTGATTGTCTTTTGATGCACACAATTTTTAAATTTGCTTTCATTATCTGGGCTATCAGTGTTGTGTCCAAGAAATCACTGCTACAACCAATGTCATGAAGCTTTCCATCTGTTTTCTTTCTGTTTGTCTTTCTTACCTTCGGATCTTTGATCCCTTTTAATTTTTGTGTATGTTTAATTTTTGTGCATGTTTCCGTTTGTCATTCTTACCTTTGGGTCTTTGATCCCTTTTAATTTTTGTGCATGTTGTCAGGTTAAGAGACTGACCAACCCCCTCTGCAAGTGGATATCCAGTTTTCCCAGCACCATTTGTTGAAAAGACTGTCCCTATCCTACAGAATGGCTTCAGTATCCTTGTCAACTTACTTGACTATATGTGAGAGGATTTATTTCCAGGCTCTGTTCTATTCTAGTGGCCGAGAAGTCCATCTTTACGCCAGTATCATTGTGCCTTGATTGCTGTAGCTTTGTAATGCATTTTGAAATCAGGAAATGTGGGTCCTCCTTTACTACTTAGGGTTCCTTGGGATATTGGATCAGTTTTCTATTATTACTGTAGTAAATTACCACAAATTCAGTGGCTTAAACAACACACATTCATTGCATCACAGTCGTAAGTCTAGTAGGGTCTCACCAGAGGCAAATCACGGTACCCTCAGGCTGCATTCCTTTCTGGTGATCCCAGAGGACCTGCTCCCTGTCCCTTCTGGTTGCTGCAGCATTCTCAGGACTAAAGTCCCATTTTCTGGCTGGTTACAGTGAGGGCTGTCCTCAGCTCCTGGAGCAGAGGTTTGCATGGCTTGTGGCCTCTTCCTCATCCTCAGACAGCAACACAGGCCACGTCCTCTCTTCACATCCCCTGGCCCACTCCTCTCCCCGCCCCTTCGACTTTCGAGGCTCATGTGGACTGAGCCCCTGAAATAAGCCAGGATAATCTCACCATCTCAGGATCCTTTTGCCACTAAAGCAACACGGCAGGCACAGGTTCTGGGGAGTAGGACTCCGCGATCTCTAAGGGGGCTGCTGTTCTGAATTCCACAGACACAGGTGAGGAGGGTTTAAGCCTAACTCTGAGGGCAGAAACAGACTGCAGACAGGTAGCCACGCACCTCCAAGGCACCTACTACACTGTATCAGAGAGAACTCGAAGACAAAGAGGAGGAAACTAGAATGTTTGCAGAGGTCAGGAAAAGCTTCACGAGGTGCAGTGAGCAGGAATATTTGCCAGACACGAAGAAAAAAGATTCTAAAAAAGATTAGCAGATGAGGTCGGGGAGGCCCTTGATGTTCAGGAAGGTTGCAGAGCAGCAAATAATTACATGTGAGTGCTAGCAGTAAGCACTCGATGGGGATGTCATGAGAGGAAGAGCTGAAACTTCACAACTTGAGGCTTGTCTTTTCAGCGGGTATTTCAGTCGGCTCTTCTGTTGCTATGAGCAAAATTCCTGACAAGCACAATTGAGGAGGAAAGGTTTACTTGGCTCCAAGACAGAAACTGAAGAGGCAGAGAGAAGCTGCTCTTAGTCATGGTGGCCACAAGTAGAGACAGGATAGTCAGTCCTACGGCCACGTCTCCAGGGACCTAACTCTGTCAGTAAATTCAAGTTATTAATCTATCAATGGAGCTGGGCATAGTGTAGCACGCTTGTAATCCCAGTACTTGGGAGGCTGAGACAGGAGGATCACAGGTTCACGGCCAGCCTCAGCAACTTAGTGAGGCCATCTGCAACTTAGTGAGACCCTGTTTCAAAATAAAAGAATAAAATAGGGCTGGCGGTGTAGCTCGGAGGTAGAATGTCCCTGGATTCCATCCCCAGTACCACCACCAAAAAAAAAAAAAATCTACCAATGGATTTATCCACTGATAAGCTTGGAGTCCTGTATTCATCAGCATTCTTGCAGCCATAATGTAAATATCTGACCATGTAACTTAGAGGGAAGAAGACGTTTCCTTACAGTTTCGGGCTCAGTCCACGTGAGGCTGAGGACCACGGATCTCAGGCATGGCGGCAGGAGGTGGAGGGAGAGAGCACGTGGTCTATTCTCCTCATATCCTGGAGGCCAGAAGCAAGAGCGAGCAGAGGGAGCAAGAGCCTTTATATGCGCCCCAAGGCGGCACCCCAGGGACCCACCTCCAGCCCACCCCACCAGCCTACTAGGTACCACCAGGTCAATCCACTGCCGGGATGACAACCTCATGGCTCAACTGCATCAGCTCCAGACAGTAACTCTTTAGGGGACATTTGGTAGCTAACTATAACAAGCCCTGATACAATTATTTCACCTCTGAACGTTTTTGCATAGCCAATACATGAGCTTTCCAGGGAATGTTCTATATCAAAATCATAACGCTCTGTGGCTCTCAAAAGCTCTTGCCTATTTCACAATACAAAAAGCATTCGGTCCACCCCTACAGTCTTAGCAATTCCAGCATTGTTCAAAATTCCCAAGTCTCTTTCCTCTAAGTCTCAAACTCTTGGCTATGAGCCCGTATAAAAATAAAAAGCAAGTTACGAGAATCTAGTGTACACTGGCAGAGTGAACATTTCCATTCTAAAAGGGAGGAATAGGGACACAGAAAGAAGAGACAGGACAAAGCAAGACCAAAACCCAGCAGGGCAAACATTAAGTTGTGTAGCTGCAGATCCAGCACCCGGAGCACGAGGTGATGAGGCGTCAGTTGGCACTGAAGAGCTGGAGTCTCCCTGCCCCTGAAACCTCGCCCGTGCAGCCCTCGTGGCCTCTCCTGGGCTGGCTGGTCTGCTTGTTGCCTGCAGTTTTCTTTGGCAAGATGTTCCACATTCCTGGCACCTCTTAATTCTGGGATCTCCACTGCAGCTCCAGCTTTACTCTCGGAGCTGCGCACAGAGATTCCAACCCTGCTTCACGTTGCCCAGCCTGCCAAGCTTCCCCTTGAAATCTTGGTGGACGCCTCCATGACCCCCTAACCCCAGGATCCCGCATTCCTGTAGAACCAGCTCCATGTAGACAGCACCAAGGCCTGCCACCAGGTGGAGAGGAAGCCAGGCCCTTGTGGACCAGGGTTACAGTGGCCTCTGAGTGACTGGGCACGTGTTCATGGTGGAATGAGTCCCGGGGAAGCAGCTTCTTAGCTGTGTGATCAGCTCTGAGTGATCAGGGTGCCCCCAAGGTCTCTTCTCAAAGCAAACCCATCTACGTAAGTTCCCACTGTTACACTCAAGCCTGTGATGGGTGAGATCTTGCTGATTTCTGAGATACCCTTCCTTTTGAGATATCCTTCCTACTGTCTCTGCAAAGTACTTAGACGCTCTTTAGTCAGTAATCTCTTTAACACCACCACCTTCCTTGGCTCCAATTTTACAAATGCTTTTCTGGCCAAACTGCAAAATTTAAAAATCTTTCTCCTCTATTTTCTGCTTCCTTTTATTACAGTAAACTGGTTAAAAGCTGCCAGCAATAACCATGCCACTGTCTGAATGCTGTACTACCTTAAAATTTCCTCTGCCAGATTAATTAATCCATTGCCATTTATTTCAGTCTCACAGAAAGTCTCAGGACATGGGCAAAATGTAGGCAAGTTCTGTGCCAGAATGTGACATGTGTGGCTTTTAAGCCTAACCCTATGGAGCCCTCCTTGCTGTGTGAAACCTCACGAGCAGTCTCTGTCAGCATTCCTGCTGGCTTTCTAGCCTTCTGAGTTCCACCAGAATCACCACTAAACTCTACCTACAACATTCTAAGGCTTCTGCAAACTCCTCCTACACACCTGTTCCAAGGTTTTCCAAACACCACGGTCAGGTTACTCACAACATGGCCCACTCTTGGCACCAGCCTCTGTACTAGTCCCGTCTTTGTCATGGCAACCAAACTAACTGATGAGAACGCGGAGGAGGAAAGGTTCATCTGGATCACAGCTTCCAAGGTTCAGTCTACAGCCAGCTCACTCCACAGCAGGAACATCATGGTGCCGCAAAGTAGTGGAGTATGGACACTCAGGGCACCTGGGACCCAGGGAAATACATACAATCTCCAAGACCACGAACCCAGTGACCCACCTCTTCCAATTACAACCTACCAGTCTACAGCTGACACCCAGTAACACCCAGTTGACATTCAAGTTATTTCAGTACTAGGGATTGAACCCACAGGCATCCAATCTCCAAGCTACACCTTCAGCCCTATGTCACTTTTTATTTTGCTGAGGCTGTCCTCGAACTTGTGACTCCTCCTATCTCAGGCTCCCAAGTACTGGGATTACAAGTGTGCACCACCACACCTACCACCATTTATTAATGTATCAGTGGATTCACCCATTGCTGAGACTAAAGGCCAGATCTAATTATTTCACTTCTGACCATTTTTGCATTGCCAATACATGAGCTTTCCAGGGTGACAGTCTACATCCAAGCCCTAACAGCAGGACTATGACAAGCAGAACCTTACTTCAGGAAAACTGCTCTTGTGATAGTACAGGGAACTACTCGGAAGAGAGACTGGAGGCAGGGAGACAAATTAAAACCTTGGTAAAACTGATGAGGGGGGGGAGTGGATATGATCCAAGCCGCTCTGCAGCTGGGTAATGATCAGAAAAGGAAGGAAAGCAGAGTAGAAGAGGACCTATCTACCTACTGCACCTGGGGACGGTAGCTGCTGTTCAGTGAGAGGAGAGGAGGAGGTCAGGAAGCCTGGGGATGGCTTGGGGGAGCAAGAGAGAAATTCACTGGGGACACACTGGGATTCATTTTAAGAAGTAGTCAGACTTCCTACAAATTCAGAACTCAATTACATTTTTTTGGTTTGTTTATTTATTTATTTAGCAGTACTGGGGACTGAACTCAGGGGGATTCTACCTCTGAGGTACACCCCAGTACTATTTTTTTTATATATTGTTTTATTTTGAAACAGGGTCTCACAAAGTTGCAGAGGGCCTAAGTAGCTGAGGCTGGCCACGAACCCAGGCCCTCCAGTCTCAGCCTCCCAAGTACTGGGATGACAAGTGTACGACACCAAGCCTGGCTTACACATTTATAATTCAAGAGAAATAAATGATTTGGAAGAGCTTCATGGGAATTGAGTAGCACTCATGTTTAAAGAGCAGATTATGAAACAATTATGTTTCAATTAACCTTGTTCTTTCCTATGCCAAAATACTGAAAGAAAATAAAAGTGTTTTACAGCTACTATTATTCAAATGGGTTTTTTTTTTTTTTTTACAACCAAATATTTCCTGGATTAAGACATATGTTGTTTAACTTCTCCAAATGAGACTATAAATTCCTAGAGAGTCAGGATACTCGTTATTTCCTTCAATTTCCTCTCAGTATTTAGCACCTTCATAGATTAGAAACTCTCCTTTTGTGACCTATCAGGTAGTAGGAGGAAACACTGCTTTAATTATTTTATACAAAGAAGCGTCCTTGGCGGAACATGTCCATCTTGAGCCATGCCGCTCATGTTTCCTCCACCCTTGTGTTAGTGTTGTTTAATTCTGGGGAAACAGGCGAGGGAGCACAGTCGCAGATGGCTGCTTATCCTCTTCAACCACGGCCAGCCATATCTGGTCACTGCACCCTAGAAATGTGCCTCGTGCCAGTGAGGAACTAAGTTTTGAACTTCATTTAATACTCATGTTATTTTAGATACTGACACTAATTCAGCAATTAGAAAATAATTGTTTAAAATAACCTGGTTATATAAATCTACTTTTTCAACTGTAAGTGGTATGAAATATAAATATATACCAAGTATTTCCAATGAAAAACAGAATTAAGATATGTTCTAAGTATAAAATAAATACACACTGCATTTTAAAGTCTTGACAGACAAAAAGGGGGAAATATCTCATTAGTTTTAGAAGTATCAATTACTTCTAATTTGAAACAATACTTTGGATGGGCTGGTTAAATAATTACCAAAAAATTACTAAAACTAAAAACTACCGTGGCTACTAAATTGTTTTAAATTCCATGTGAAATTTCTCACATGATATTTCTATTAGATGTTGAGCCAGGCAAAAAATAGGATTAAATGAAAGAGGAAAGATCTCTTTTCTTATGACAAACAACTTTTCTGAACTAATTATCTTTTCTATCCGGCATTTGCTTGAAATCTTTTTATTCTTGTATTTCATATAGAACACACTCTTAGCCAAACCAGAACTTAACAGCTGTGTAAGCCAGTTGGTTCTAGACAGCTCCTGGAGTTTTTAAGGATTTTTTCTTGGCAGCTTTTAAAGAAAATGCTAATTGAAAGGTTAATCAAGCCAGTCATACTTGTGTGTTGGTTAAATAAACACCCTGTCTTCTCCACAGACAACAGATGCGTGAGGCTCCACCCACAAGGCCGCTCGGTCTACAGTCATCTCCGCTTCCTTCTAGAGTCTAAGTCATAGGACAGTGTTGGAATATTTCACACACCAAAATACTTTTCCAATTTATGAAACTATTCTGCATTTCCGAGATTCTACAGAATATGATGTTTCACAGGAGCAAACTCCACCCCGGGGACATGAAGAGGCCAGTTCTGCGGGTAAGATATAAAAATACATGCTCAAGAGTAGGCACATTCAAGGCACAAAGTCGGTGAGAAACACCGGGTGTCGGCGTGGAGTCCACTGAGAAGGGCTGTTGTGAGGACGCGTGGTAAACAGTCCAATGAGGCCAGGCGTGACGCCACATGCCGGAACCGGCGACTCAGGAGGCTGAGGTCAGAGGTCACAAATCTGAGGCCAATTTAGCAAGTCAGTGAGGCCCAGTTTCAAAATAAAATAAGGCTGTGGGTGTAGCTCAGAGGTAGAATATCCCTGGCTCAATCTCCAGCATCCCCCCCCCCAAAAAAAAGGAAAGAAAAATAGTGAGAAAGGGGGAGAGAGGAAGGGAGAGAGAGATTAAACTCTTAAGTAAATCACAAATATTTCTAGAGAGACTTTTTGAAACTGTCATGGAAACAACTTTAGGGGTTCAGGGGCCTAACTGATCAGCAAAATGTGTCGAGCAACTGTTACCGTGAAGGACGGCCACCATGACGTGACCACTGGGCCACTGTCCTTTCAGCCAGCAGGACGAGCGCTGCAGCGGGGCTGGAGCAGAGGCAGGGCCGTGTGCGCTCCTCGGTGGCGCCAGATCTGAGTGTTTGGTGCCTGAGCTTGGTGACTGCCGAGGGCGTGGACCTGCCTCTGCCAGCGCTGACTTCTCACCTGCATAAAGAATGGCTGCCTCCCAGAAATTAGTTCTTGAGGAGAAAATTTCTAGAAAACATTTGGCCTTGAAATTACTTAAAATGTGATCCAGTTTGATGCAAATCAAAAAAGTTATGCAGAAAATAATAACAAAGGATCACTCAATTCTAAGTAAAATTCAAAAGTACATTTATTTAAAATGTGGGCAAGATATCAATATAAAAGAAAAGAGTATAAGAAATAAAAATAATTGAAGTACAAAACATTTCAAATCTTTAACATCCATAATTTAGACAGCAAGGTCTTTATTTACACCATTGTATCTATGTTTCCATACGGTTTTGTGAAAACATTTAAAAACTTGGTAAATGAATCAGAAAACCTAATGTGAGCTCATAAAGTTATATAATACAAAACATAATTTATGTTTCCTCAGAATAAAGTTACACATCTTAATCAGATGCAGTATATGGATTACATCTGTCTTCCGAGTTAGCATCTTGCCCCTAAGGGAGCAGCTGGAAAACAAGCAGGTCTGAGGGAAGCCCGGTGCGGGCCACCCCGGTGTGCGCCAGCGCCGGCTCCAGGCGTGCCACAGGCCGGCGGCGGTCAGTTAAATTTATATGTGGGTTTGTTGAGGAAAACAACTTTCGAACACAAAGCAAGAGTGCCATGAACAATGGCTTCCAATGAGTCAACAGTTTTACATACTATTCCTAACAATGCTACAGTGTCTCCCTTAGCAAGCCATTCAAACCAGTTGGCGTTCTTGCACATCCAAGTCCTGGGGGAACTGAAGCCCTGCGGCACACGCACAGGGCCCACTCGGCCTGACGCGCCCTGGGGGCGCGGGGTGGGGGGTGGGGGGTGGGGGGCTGGAGCTTATTAAACCCGCCAGGTGATTCCAGCGTGAGGCCAAAGCTAAGGCCCAGTAACGGCGGGAGTCTCCTTTCAAGTCACATGTGGGATGTGCATCCCCGACGGGCTCACATCCCCAAAGCCCGGCACTGAAATAGGTCCTACCCATATCCTCAAAGCCCGGCACTGAAACGGGTCCTACCCATATCCTCAAGAGCGGAGCAGCTCTGTAATCCCAGGACTTGGGAGGCTGAGATAGGAGGATTTGAGGCCAGACTCAGCAACCTAGTCAGACCTTGTTTCAAATAAAAAAATAAAAAGGGCTGGGGATGTAGCTCAGGAATAGAATGCCCCTGGGTTCAATTCTCAGTGCCACCAAAAAAAAAAAAAAAAGTGTCTGTAATTCTAAACATCCACTTTAGACAACATTAATCATTAGGCTACTTTCAGGCTATAGGTATCAAAACTGAATGCTGAGATAAAAGCCACAGATCACCTGAGTAACTTTTCTAAAGAAGTTCTCCCTTCTGTAAGTCAGTGCAGAATAGAACAGGCTTTCACACACACACACATCTGGAAAAGACACAAGAGGCCTGTAGTATAAAAACCAAATGTCTATGGATATCTGCGAAAACTTAAGAAGCCTCAGCACTGTCACCAAGACTCCCACGGGACTCCCACCAGACAGCCCTGTGAAGGCCGCACTCAGGAGCCGTGGTAAGGGTCCTCTGCACCAAGCACCAGCCCCACCAGGACCAGGCGGGCTACTCACTGCTAAGCCTCAGCCTGGCTTCTGGAACGGAGGCAAATGTTCTTTTCAAAGTCCATTTCTCAGCCGAGGGTGGTGGCCCATGCTTGTAATCCCAGTACTTGGGAGGCTGAGACAGGAGGATCGCAGGTTTGTGGCCAGCCTCAACTACTTAGTGAGGCCCTCCACAACTTAATGAAACCCTGTTTCAAAATAAAGAATTAAAAATAGGGCTGGGGGTATAGCTCAGGGGTTGAATGCCTCTGGGCTCCGTCCCTAGTACTGGGAAAAAGAAAAAAAAGGTCATTTCTTCCAGTGGTACCCAGGTAGGTCTTCTGCCTAATACGATGATCTTTAGCTTTCAGGCTAACAGGAACTGCTTGATAAACATCATCAACCGAATAAAATAGGTTCGTTTGAAAGAATTAGGGATGGAAATCCTTCTGACTTCTGTGGCTTACATGCTTTCATCTAAAACACAATATCCCCCATAGAACGGTCCAGCCAGGCCGGCGCGGGCCGAGGCTGTAGGTTCTGCTACCCTCAGAGAACACCTCAGGCTGCTCCACGAAACGTCACCCAAGAGCGAGCCCTCTTCCATGGGGAACGGGTGGAAATGTTATTCTCACAAGGATGTGTGAGGTACATTCTGCTTCACTTGGGACTGCTCACACATCAAAATGGTATCTTGAATTTTTAATATCTACTATAAATAACATGAAAAGTTTATTTTTTTCCCTGACTGCCTGAAATATAAAAACTCCTCAGTATGTTAAAATCAAAGGCTTACCCTGGCAAGTTACCCATGAGCATTACTTTAGTAAGTTATTTATCACAGTGCTGCTAGGAAGCTGTGTTTTCAATCCCCACTCCAAAGCTCTGGAGTGCAGAGACTGCACATTTCACTTTGAAGTACCAGTGCACGCTTGTAATCCTAGTACTTAGGAGGCTGAGACCGGAGGATCTCGGGTTCGCAGCCAGCCTCAACCACTTAGTGAGGCCCTCTACAACTTAGTGAGACCCTGTTTCAAAATAAAGAATAAAAAATAGGGCTGGAGGTGAAGCTCAGAGGTAGAACATCCCCAGCAGAATGCCACAAAAAACCCCAAAACGAAACAACTACACACTTGAAAATGAGATGATAAAGACAGACAGGACAGGTCCTTTCTTATTTTTTCCCCCCTTTTTTCCCTTGTGGTACTAGGGCTTGAACCCAGAGGCAGGGAGGGGGGGAGGGGGGTTCTACCCCCAAGCTACACTCCAGCCATTTTTGTTTGTTTTGAAACAAGGTCTTGCTATATTGCCGAGGCTGGTCCCAAACCTGCGATCCTCCTGTCTCAGCCTCCCAAGATCCTTTCTAATTAGTGCTGCACACGTCCCAGCAGCACAGAAGGAACAGGCATGGTCGCCTGCCCTGGAGGCCGCCTCCACATCCCTCCTGCCCCGGCGACTCTCTTTCAAAAGGATATGATTCGTAGTCCAGCGTCTGTGTGAGCACTCCGGTTAGAACAAACTCTGCATTGTGGACATCTGAGTGGAACAAAAGCCAAGTCTGTTAAGATCAACAAGGCACTCGGCACGCTAACACGACGCAAGGGCGAGGGGCCGTACCTATTCCTCTGGCAAAGTATTCCCGACACAAGTGAAGGTCGTTTTCACAAGAGATCAGAATGATTTCCGACAGACTCTACGGGAACAAAGCGACCTGGTCAGTGGCTGAACAGCGGCCCCCGAGAGGCACCACGGGCTCCGTGGACGGGCTCCGTGGACGGGCCCAGCGCACCGCGCCTCACCTTGTTCTGCTTGTGCTCCATGAGCTTCCGGAAGGAAGGCTGTTTCGATAACACTTTCCCTCCCGCACACTCCACGATCGCTTTCATCGTTGAAAGGCTTGGGCAGATTCCAGGTGTGATGTAAAAATATTTTGCCTTAAAATAAAATGATATGTATATCTGCTGTTTTAAAAATGCTTTTAATTTTTACAGGATATAGTTTTTCCTTCCTGAAATTATGAAGGTAATGTTTCCCCACTAAGTGGGCCTAGAAAAACCCATGTATGTAAATTTGGGAATAACTGAGCCTTTTCACATGTGAAATATAATCTATGATAATGAAAAGTAGCCAGGTGTTAAAGCACTAAAAGAAAGGGAGTGCTTGGTGAATACGCAAAACTATTATAAACATCTTTCTCAATTTCTGTACAATTCTGAATCAGCACTACAGGTAACTGCATTTATCTGCCCAGAGACAGACCAGCAGCATGGCTCCTGGCTTGCAAATCCTTCCCTTTCTCTGTATTTAGACTCAAATACAGTAGGAAAATAATATTGATGCTTAAGAATTCCCTAGCAAATCTGCTCCTCCATATACCACAAAATACTACTTTATTTTAAACTGTTCACAGAAAAAAGATAAACAAGCCAAGTACGGTGGTGCACACCTGTAATCCCAGCTCCTGGAAGACAGACAAGAGGATTGCAGGTTTGCTACCAGCCTCAGCAACAGAGCAAGACTCTCGGCGACCTTAGTGAGGCCCTGTTTCTTAACAAAAAATAAAAAGAGCTGGGAGGGTACCTCAGACGTTGAATGCCCCTGAGTTCAATCCCCAGCACCACAAAAAAAAAGGTTTAAAAAAAAAAAACTAAACAAACGGAAAAAACAGACTAGGTAAAACACATCCTAACGGTATTCAAAATCATTTCTAATTCCTAAGGTGGCTCCTTAAGAAGTTCAAAGAACAGATTATCATTATTGATTTACTTAGCTCTTTGATGCAAAAAAAACCCCTGCCCAACTGTCCTAAATCTCTTATCTAACAAATACTTAAAAATGTTCAGTTTTGAATTATTTATGCAATGTTCAATTAATATTTTTCCAAGCATCTACTTTGGCTGAATACAATTTCTTGAGAATAGCGTAAGTGAGCAATGTCCTTTAATGATCTGTTAAAAGGAGAAAAATGAACTTAAACGTCCCTCACCAATTAAATTACTCGTGGCCATGGCCTCTGAACCTTAGCGCTAAAGATCCGCCTATGTGATCTTTGCACCAGTTGGCTGTTTTCTTTTAATTACAGCAGAGCAGGTCTCTAGGGAGCACTGCATGTCCTCAAGCCCTCCCACGGCAATGTGCACCAGATGGAGCCGGAGTGACCAACCAGACCACCCAGCACCTTCGGCAGGGCCACTGCCGGCATGCCTGGCCAAGGTGGCTTTCCTCCGTGCATACCTTAAAAAGTGGAGAAACGTGTGCTCGTTTTAAGGACTCTTCCAAACTGAAAGAGAAAAGCACTTCAGCCTCAGCATCCCGGAGAATGTAGTTCTGCTCATCTGGAAAACAGAATAAGGCACAATCTGAGAAGTACAGACGGAGTGCTGCAGGTGGGACGGCTCCCTTCCAGGGTGCCCCTCATGCAGAGGGCACGCACTTCCCTCATTCAGATGGAATATACTGTCCCTCATTCAGATCATATATACTCTCCCTCATTCAGATAGGATATACTCTCCCTCATTCAGATAGGATATACTCTCCCTCATTCAGATGAGCACATACTCTCCCTCATTCAGATAGGATATACTCTCCCTCATTCAGATGAGCACATACTCTCCCTCATTCAGATAGGATATACTCTCCCTCATTCAGATAGGATATACTCTCCCTCATTCAGATGAGCACATACTCTCCCTCATTCAGATGGGATATACTCTCCCTCAGTCAGATGGGATATACTCTCCCTCATTCAGATGGGACATACTCTCCCTCATTCAGATAGGACATACTCTCCCTCATTCAGATCATATATACTCTCCCTCATTCAGATGGGATATACTCTCCCTCATTCAGATAGGATATACTCTCCCTCATTCAGATGGGATATACTCTCCCTCATTCAGATAGGATATACTCTCCCTCATTCAGATGGGATATACTCTCCCTCA
>PVLC010030331.1:0-19512 GCA_004027655.1 Graphiurus murinus | reverse complement strand
GAGTTCCATCTGTGAATACAATTTGCTTCTGAAGGTCACAAGAGAAAGCTGGCAGGCATCGGCCTGGGCGCCGGCGGCCCTGCAGAAGAGCCGGCACAGCAGCCTCCCCTGACAGGTAGGTTTCCAGAGCACCCTTTCTTCTTCCAAGCTTCCCTGAGAGAACTCCCCGATTTCTATCCCAAGAAGACCACCAAACACCTGAAGGAGGAATTCGAAGCGTGCAGACCCACAGGCAGCCAGAAGCCCGTCCATCTCAGACTCCCCCAACCCCGAAGCGTGTGAGAATCAATGACAGACTGTAACCCCAAAATAAAACAGGAAACCACCATTCCACAGCGATCCCACCGGTGACAGCGGAGAAGCACAGTGAATGTTGGACGGGGAGCAGGTAGCAGGGTCCTGAGACAGTTCCCCACAGGGACACTTCTGGTTAGCAACGGAGAACGGAGTGGAGAAGCCGAAGACCCTCCCGGGTCAGGAGCAGCGCACACATCTTCAGTGACAGGACAGGCGAGGAGTCCCTGCCCAGCTGCAGGCACAGGGCGAGGGTCCCTGGGTCACCACCAGGCTCTCATCAGACAGACCTGAATCAAGGGGAATCCTGCAAAGTAAGTGACCTGAACTCAGCAGTGCGGGCCTTGACTGTCAGAGGAAGATCATTCCGGGTTGGCGGAGACAGTCCCCTGCACCCTAGATCGAATCCCTTCATTTTAAAGCTTTAGGGGCGCACTTGAGCGCCGTCTGCGGACGAGGAAGCAGCAACGTCCATCCCCGATTCCATCCACTCTGCTGTGGTTGTAGCAGAATACTCATGTTTGCGGAAGAGACACACTGAAGCATCCATGGCTGATGGCAAGTGTGGACCTTATTCCCAAAAGGTCCAGGGGAAAGTTATCTGTGTGCTACTTTTGACTTTTCTATAAGCAGTTTACACTTGTTGAATTTTATTTCTTCAGGCTTTCTAAGGTTGTACCTTCATGCACGAGAGAGGCTGGAAACTGTGGTGAAAATTCATCCATGGGGTGCTTCTGCAGTCTCTGAGCCCGCTCGGGACACGGCATTGTCGGCGCCCGGCAGCTGTAACCTGGTCTGTTCGCAGATCACATGAGTCCCAGCAGGAACAAGGCATGCTCTCCCTGGTCGGTGCATTGTGGGTTGGTGTCAAGAAGTCCGTGCTTTGCCAGAGTCTTAAATAAAGACCAACAGATGATCTCCATCAGCTGCCAACCCAGGCGATCATGCCGCTGCCTGCGGCCACTGGATCGTCCTCCGGAGAGGCTTCGGGTATCTTCTCTCACAGAAGAGGAGCCTGGGAAAAAGAGGGGCCCCTGCACCGTCACACGACTTGAGAGAGGCCAGTGTACAGCTTGAATTCACACTCACAACCTGTTCTCTCTGCCTGCAGTCTTCTGCCTCCCGAGCTCCTGTTTTAGAAAGTTATGTTTAATTGGCCCAAAATAACGTCACATCATTATGGGGAGCAATGTGACTCTCTGGCACCTGTAATGATCCAAACAGGCTGATCGGAATTTCCCTCATCTCAAATATTTCCCACTGCTTTGTGCTGGGAACATTCAAAATTTCCAGCTATTCTGAAATACACAATATGATATTGCTAACTGCAGTCCCCTGACGTGCCGGAGAGCACTCCAACTTATTCCTCCAAGCTTCCTTATGCCTGTCTCTGACCTCTCCCTCCTCCCTGCCCCCCGCCCCACGTGTACCCCAGAGCTATGGGTCTGCTCTGTCACCCCACTTTCTTAGTTCCCCCGCTGAGGGAAACCGTGCACTATTTATCTTCGTGGGCGTGCATTCCCTGACACTATCGGATGATGACGGCACCTTGCTGTAGCGGAGGTATCCTGAGCACATTCTTTCAGCAGCCCGAGGCAGCAGAAAAATCTCCGGCACTTGCCAGCTGTGCGTTCTTGGACCACCTGGCCGCCATATCTGGGAACAGACAGCATCTTTTCCCCTTGCCAATCTCTCCAGCATCCCAAGAGTTGAGTCCTCTCCTTGGAGTTGCCCCACCCCGGTAGGTGCAGCCCAGGTTGTCCCCCAATGCAAATGCGGCCTCCTGCTCATCCTACAGGACAAACGGTGGGGGGCTCCCCGTTAAGCATCTTTTGGGGGGGAGACCTTGTCTTTCAAATATTTGAAGAATGGCAATGCGCAGGCCTAACAACGAAGCCATTAGAATCATCAGGACTGGAAGCGGCACATAGAAATATTGCCATGGAGACAGAGCAGGTGGCGTTGGCACCAGAGTAGGGTGCCACATCTGGCCCGGTGGCTAAACAAGTCTGTCCGTCCCTCGCCTGGGTGTCAATATCCCATGGCCTCTTTGCTCTCCAGGACCGGGGACGGCCCCTGAACATCGCCGAGCTGAGTGTCCCTCTGGGCAGCAGTGGGGGCTGAGATGCAGGAGGAAGGAGGGCCCTGGGGGATGCGGGTCCTTACCCACTGGTCCACCCAGGGACACATTCCACCCACGTGTCCCAGCGCCAGCCTCCTGTCGCACGTGCAAAGCAAGGTGGGGGCAGAGTTGTATACAAAAGGAGTTCTGCCTGGAGGTACCCTGCTCGCTGCACCCAGGAACACGCTCATCAGAGACCGTCTCGGTGAGCCTCCCTGGGCAAAAGGGAAAGGCTCAACAACCAGTGAAGCCTGAGTCAGACTCCAGTCCACCTCTCCTGAGCCCTGCTTTGCCGGGGCCTCTGTCAGGTGGCTCTGGCTGTGACCGCCCCTGGACTTGGTGAGCAAGACTGTGCTGTACCTGCCCTCCCTGATAATAAGACGGGGCCCTTTCGGCCCCCCTAGGATGGGCACTGGCCCTCTCACATTCACTTCTTTCTTCTCTGCTTCATGTTCAGGCTCAGGTATTTCAAGTGGACAAGGGATACAGAAAGGATGTGTGACTATAAAGTGCAAACATGGGGCATACCTATGGCCCGGGACCCCAGGCCCTTCTAGGAGGTGAGGGAAGATGACCATTAGATGAACTAGGAAGGAAATCCCTTCTTTGATCTCCATGCTGGTTACTTCCGACGATCCTTGTCTTCAAGTTGGGTGTGGTGGCTCACACTTGTCATCCCAGTACTTGGGAGGCTGAGACAGGAGGATCGCAGGTTCGAGGCCAGCCTCAGCTACTTAGTGAGGCACTCTGCAACTTAGGAGACCCTGTTTCAAAATAAAGAATAAAAAGTAGGGCTGGGGTGTAGCTCGGAGGTAGAATGTCCCTGCGTTCAATCCCCAGTACCGCAAAAAAATAAAGAAAGAATAAAAAGTAGGGCTGGGGTGTAGCTCAGAGGTAGAATGTCCCTGGGTTCAATCCCCAGCACTGCCAAAAAATTAAATTAAATTAAAAGTAGGGCAGGGGGTGTGTAGTTCAGAGGTAGAATGCCTGTGGGTTCAATCCCCAGTACCAAAAATAACTACATAAATAAATACATAAATATTCCTTGTCTTCACGCCAGCCCTCTTCAGACTCGTTCAGTCCCTTGGCATCACCACATTCAAAGGCACTGTTTGGACTGGACAACTCCGATTGATATTACTAACGATGGTGATAAGGATGTACAATAGTCACCATGACAAAGATTTTTTAAAAATAAATTGATAGTAGCAGTGATCTATAACAGGCATTTTCTTACTTTTTGGTCCTAATCCTACTCTCCCTGAGGTCCTACAAGGCCGGCATTAATCTGCCCACTCTCCTAGTGGGGGAGAGTATGATTCAGAGACGGGGAACCTGCTCATCTCCAGGAGGCAGCCGAGCTTCTTTCTGACCAGGCTCACCAGGTCGCCTATGTCTGGATCATCCTCAGAGGCCACAGATCACGGTGTCTTTGGATACTTATGGGCATGGCGCAGTCCTTCCCAAACCAGCTGCCAAGCTCAGTCAGCGCCCCACAGAGCCTCAGGGAAACCCAGAGGCCCGGGCTGCAGCCGGGTTCTAAGCCAGCAGGTCTCGTGGGGTCCCTGCCTCTCCAGCTGGAAGCTGCGCAGGTCCGTCCCGCAGCCCAGCTGCAGCTGTCCGGGCCTTCCTCTCAGAGGTGCTGGGCTTTGGGTCAGGGTGGTATCATTATTGTTTTCCTGGAAGGTTCCACGCCTCTGTGTTACAGCTCTAGACGAACCTTCCGAAGGATGCTGTTCGCCATGCTGATCAACGTCAACATGAGAGTGCCCATCCAATGGACATGGGCAGGGATGCAGCCCTCCCCAGAAGACAGGTGCCCAGCAAAGATTTACCGCTTTCAGGGGTTTTTGTTTGTCTTGTTTTTGTGGTACTGGGAATTGAGCCCAGGGGCATTCTACCTCTGAGCTACACCCCTAACCCTGTTTTATTTTTATTTGGAAACAGGGTCTCATTAGGTTGATGGAGAGTCTCACTACTTACTGAGGCTGTCCTTGAACCTGCGATCCTCCTTCTCAGCCTCCCAAGTATTGCATGTGCCACCATGCCCGGCTGCTTTCTATTTCTTTAAAAGCACAAACTTGGGTTTCTCTACTCAGTTGTTTGTAGTATTTGCAGGTCTAAAAAGATATCTTATGGTTTTCCTGTCGTCAACATCCCCAGGTTTCACTCCAAGCCTGTACCAGCCTGGTTGCAAATTATTACTGGATAGAGCGATCTCTCTCTCTCTCTCTCTCTCTCTCTCTCTCTCTCTCTCTCTCTCTCTTTCTCTCTCTCTCTCTCTCCCCCCCATCCCCACCCTACACACATACACACCAAGAAATGCATCTGCCTTTGAAATAAATGAGAGTAATCCTTCATGAATGCGTTACAAACTTTATGTCTCTGTAGAAATCATACTGGGAATGGAACCCAGGGACATTCTATCCTCAAGCTTTATCCCAGCCCTTTTCTTTTCCTTCCTTCCTTAATTAATTAATTAATTAATTTACTTACTTACTTATTTATTTTGAAACAGGGTCTTTGCTGAGGCTAGCCTCGAACCTGGGATTACAGGTGTGTATCTCTGCTCCCGGCCTCTGTGATTTTTTTTTTTTTTAATTGAACTCAGGGGCATTCTACCTTCAAGCTACACCCCCAGCTCCTATTTTTTTATTCTTTATTTTGAAACAGGGTCTCACTAAGTTGCGGAGTGCCTCACTAGATAGCTGAGGCTGGCCACGAACCCAGATCCTCCAGTCTCAGCCTCCCAAATGCTGGGATTACAAGCGTGTGCCACCACGCCCGGCTTGTGAATATTCTTTTAGAAATCACAGAACATGTCGTATTTCTCATCAGAGTCCTGGGTGAAGTATTGGCTGCCTCTCTGAATTCCCAGTGCTCGGGCGTATCTTGCATGTTTCAAACACAGACCTCGCTCTCCAGCTTGGGGCTGAAATCACTGTGGTAGGCGTTGTACAGAGGCTTGTTTTTTATTTTCTGTTCTTAAGTGCAGAGCCGCCAAAACAAGAGCATAATTATATCGTCAGAGTCAATAAGAACACGCAGGCCCCATGTGGATCTTGCTGGGCTCAGCACTGTGCACAGGAACTACCAGGAACTCTTCCGCCACCAGACCCATTTGGCTCCATTTAGGAACTAAGTACAGGAAGGTAGTCATTGTACGCGATTAGTTTCCTGTGGGCCATAAATTGGCAGTAGCAGAAAAACACAGGATGAATTTCTTAGCGTGCAAGGTCAGCTGAGCGGCAGAGGAGGCTTCCACTGGGTCCTGTTCCTGCATTTAACCAATTCCCCAACCTGGGCTGAACCCAGCCACTGAAAGGGACCCTTTAACTACTTAATTACTTCTTAATAGTTTGAAGCAAATTCAAAAGGCTGAGGGTTGCTAGGTGCCTGGAGGTCAGAGCCCCGGAGTATGTTAGGAATGTCTGTTTGGCCCCGAGTTCCTGAAACCTGATTAGACTCCCTGACAATCAGGGCTTTGTGAGGTACCTTCCCTTATTTGGTGCTGGTTGTCTAGGTATTTACTTTGAAGCTAGAATTTTGCATTTGAGGATAAAGGAGCAGTTTCTTGGGGTGGAAAAAAAAATCCATTGAGTCAAAACATAATTGTTTCCAACCATGGGCACGGTAATGTGATAAACAGAGCTTGTAGGTACTCACTTTAGAAAGAACAGGGGCTTAAAAACAAAAGTGGATTTAAAAACAAAAGTGAGTGCTTCTTTGACAACATACCTTTAATAAGAGGGGATCTGAAAAGTGGGCTGTGCTCTTCATGAAGGCCTACCACTGGGTTTCGGAGCCTATTTACCATGTTAGGAACTTTAATAACTCCATTTTTTCTTCGGTATTTTTTCCAACTAGCTTAAAGTTGTTGGGGAAATGCAGCCCCTCTGGTAGGAGCTGAAGGATTTGGATCCGGGGTTTCTAGTGCTCTCGCTAGAAAGGCTGTAATTCCAATGTCTTGATATCCAAGCTCTGTAGTGACTCACAAGAGACTCTTCCTGGGTCCTGGGCATCCCATTCAACAGACACGTGGCCTTCAGGTAAGAGAGGAGAAACTACAGTGGAGTTAAGGGGGGGGAGGACTTGACGGAGGAAAGAGTTCAAATAGTAACACAGACATGTACAAAATTATCAATGCCACACCAGGCATGGTGGCACATGCTTGTAATCCCAGTACTTGGGAGGCTGAGACAGGAGGATCGCAGGTTTGTGGCCAGCCTCAGCTATTTAGTGAGGCCCTCTGCAACTTAGTGGACCCTATTTCCAAATAAAAAAGTAAAATAGGTCTAGGGTATAGGTCAGAGGTAGAAGGCCCCTGGGTTCAATCCCCAGCACCACCAAATATATATATATCAATACCAATCTCAAGATCCTGTATGGGGAAGGGGCCGGGAGCAGGTTGGATCCAGAGGGAAGCTCACCAAATGCTGTGTGTACATATGTTCCTCTCTCTCTGAACCTCATTACGATGTAGACTTGGGAGGCACTGATCAAAGTGTATTAAAAAAAAAATGGATTTGAATAGTGATGGTTCGGTGCTGTGTTCTCGGCCGAGCACAGGCAGTTGGGAGGAGACGATTCTGGAACTGACCCTCTGGATTCCTCAGCTTCTCAGAGACATGCCTCATCACTGTCTCTGCTTCTATGGAAAAAGGAAGCACCCGTGGTTCCAGAAAGGAGAGAGCCAGGCGTGGTGGCGCACGCTTGCTTGTAATCCCAGCATTTGGGAGGCTGAGACCGGAGGATCTGGATTCTCGGCCAGCCTCAGCTACCTAGTGAGGCACTCCACAACTTAATGAGACCCTGTTTCAAAATAAAGAATAAAAAATAGGACTGGGGGTATAGTTCAGAGGTAGAATGCCCCTGAGTTCAATCCCCAGTACCAAAAAAAAAAAAAAAAAAAGAAAGGAGAGAAGGTTCCATTGAGAGCCCGAGACCTCCAGGTAGCCCTGGAGATGACTCAGGGAGCTCCTGCTAGTGGCCCCTGCACAGTGGTCCCCAGGCTGGCAGGGGGAGGGCACAGTGGGACACAGGTGCTTGCGACTGGGTGCTCCGTCCTGCTCCTTTGCTCTGGGCTGCAAGCCCATGTGGAGGAGCTCGCAGCCCCACTCTACTGGCCCAAGATGGAGTCGTGCTTGTTCTCCTGCAAACCCAAGGAGGAGCCTGGCCTCAAGCTCCTCCGGAGGGAGCAAGGGAGCCTCCTCGAAGTGCTGAGCGGCTTGCTCCATGGAATTCAGCGTGAACACTCCTGGTGACTTGGGCTCGTCGGGCGTCTCTCTGCCCAGCGTGGGTACCCTGTCCCCCTCAACTCACCACCACTGCTGAACAGTGAGTCCAAAGACTGTCTCCGAGAAAGCCAGAGAATGCACGCTGCAGGCCAGCATCGTCAGGCTCAGCCAGAGCAGACGGAAGCTGAGAGACTAGACGAAATCCAGACAGGACAAGGACACGACGTGGCTGGACCATCCAGCAAAGTGACAAACCACCAAAGAAACGCAAGAGGAATCGGGGGTGATGGATACTCCAGGCGTTACCACATAACGCCTGCTGCAGCCAAAGGCAGAGAACTGCTTTGGGTATTTTCTAAATCCCTTACTAAAAGGTAAAGGTGCAAATTGAGGTTTATCTGTGGGATGGAATACCACTCAACCATAAAAATGAATGAAGTGCGGGCACGAGCCACACCACAGAGGAACTTAAAACATTGTTAAGGGAAAGAAGCCAGAAATGAAATGCCAAAGACTGCAGGATTCCATTCCTGGGGAATATTCAGAATGCCCAAATTAATAGTGACAGAAAGGAGATTAGCAGCCGCCAGGGGCTAGGTGTGGAGGGAAATGGGAGTGGCGGATCATAAAGATGGAGTTTCTTTTTTGGGGTGATGAAGATGTTTTTAATTGGATCGAGGTGATGGTTGTTCAACTTCATGGATATTTTAAGAACTACTGAGCTGGGCGAGTACTTGGGAGACTGAGACAGGAGGATTGCAGGTTCATGGTCAGCCTCGGCAACTAAGTGAGGTCCTCCTCAACTTAGTAAGACTTTGTTTCAAAAATTAAAAATGAATGTAAAAAAATAGATCTGGGAGTGTAGCTCAGAGGTAGAATACCCCTTGGTTTAACCCCGGGTTCCATCAAAAAAGAAGGAAGGGAGGAAGGGAAGGAGGGAGGAAGGGAAGGAGGGAGGGAGGAACTATTGAACTATTTGTTTATGTCACTGGGGACTGAACACAGGGGCATTTTACCCCCAAGCTACACCCCCAGCTCTTTTTTTTTCTCAGTTTGAAATACTCTTTCTAAGTTACCAAGGATCTCCCTAAGTTGCTAAGGCTGGCCTCAAACCTGCAATCCTCCTGATTCAGCCTCCCAAGGACTGGGATTATAGGCATGTGCCACTGTGCCCCAGTTGAACTGTACACTTCAAATAGGTGGATATCGTAATATGTAGGTACATCTTGACACAAATAATGAAATAAATGAGGAGCGAGGGCTGTGAACAGGAATGACCCCTTTATTGCTTATGCCAATAACCAGAGGCCTTTGCCTCTTTTCACTCTTACGCAATAACCTTTTTGAGGCAAAGGCTCCCAGAACTTGGACAAGTGTCCAATGTTACAACAAAACCTTGTAAGGGGCCCAGTTCACTCTGTTTCCTGGCTAACTCAGGAGTCCCTCTTCGAAGTTCAGTGGTAATGAACTGGCTAACTCCAGTGGAACTCAGAGACATCCAGAGGAAACTGCCAACTCGGTCAGGATCTCAGTAGTTCGGATGCTGTTGGACTGGAAACAGCACAAGTTTATCTATTTCGTAACCAAATCCCAACTCATTGAAATATGTTTTTACTTAGCTCATCTCCAGGGATTTTCCTTTTGCTATCTGTACAAAGGGCTTCTTTGCCAGTGTGAGCTGTATTTACGGGAGAGCTGATTTCCCAACCCAGGTACACTGACGTCCTGCTCCGTGCACATGTGGCTCGTGGACTGATGACGGCAGGGCTCCTGGCTCAGATCCCCAAGTAGCCACCTTCGCAAATGTTGAGAAAAGAATTGTCTTTCCCAACTGCTTAGAAACCAGGGACAGACGCAGAGGTGAAATGGCACGGTGGCCCTCTAGCCACAGATCTTTAAGACATACATGCAGCCACCGGAAGAAAATGAGAATGTGGGTAGAACACAGGGCCTTGCTTTCTCCAACGCTCCAGTGTTTCCCAGGTCTGCTCTGCTCCTGACAAGTGAAGGAAACAAACTATCTAGGTCAATGTTCTTACTATCATAATCCAGAACCACTGTCCACACAACTTAGAGGGAGGAAGGTTTGTTTGTTCACAGTTTTTTGGAGATTCTGGGTTCAGTACGTGGGAAGCCAGGGTCTGGAGCTCAGGGCATGGTGACTGCAGGAAGCAGAGAGGAGGCCAGAAGGAAGAGAACAAGCAAGGGGAGGAGGAACCATCTATCACCCAAGGCCACAGCCCCGGGGACACATCTCCTCAAGCCATACCCACCTGCCTAGGTGACCATCCAGTGAATCCATTACAATGGATTCATCAGCTGATGATATTATAACCCTCATGACTTAATTATATCAACGCTGAACGCTTCAGGGGACATTCTTTATCTGACCCTAACACAAACATAGTTCCCGAGTCTCCTAGGACTGTTAGAGACACCTAGTTCCCTGGCTTCCCCGTTGCTATTTGTGAAAATGTATACCATTTCCAGTCCTTACTGGCCCATGAGTATGTCTCCCTCTAGACTTCTGGCCTCTCCATCTTTCCTTCCCCTGTGTCTGTGGCTCTGATAGTGGCCCATCCCTAAGCTTTGTTCTGTTGACTCTTAGGTAGCTTCCTGAACAACCCTCAACTCTTATCCCTCAAAGGAAGTAAAGGGTGAGTCCCTGCCACACTGCTGACTGCGGTCACTGGAGGACACGCACTGTGAGGATTCATCCTGGTTGGTTGATCTCCATCTGAGCAATCTCTAGCTGGTTCATCATTCCATCCCCTAAATTCTGGGGCCTCAAAAATGCCTGCCACATAGAAATAATTCAACAAATAGTAATGAATGAAGGCTGGAGCTATCTTTTGGGTTAAATTTGACTTATGCAAAGTTCATCTGTAGGTTCCAGGGTTCCTTAAGTCCTGAGAACTGTGATCATTGTCAATCCCAGCCTCACCATAAGCCAGTTGTCCCACAGCTGGAATCAGGATGCTGGGACTTGAGGCCTGGTTGCCACTGGGGGTCTGATGGCCTCACACGGGGACTCAGGTGTCACCTCTTTAATGGCCCTTCATCTCTAGGACCACTCGAGAGGGACAGTCAGCTCAGGAGGGGCAGAAACCAACAAGGGACTCAGAGTCAAAATGCAGCTAAAGGGCAAAGGGGCGGGCTCCTCCTGGTTCCCCAGCTTCCAGGACTGAGGGAGGAAGGGAGGACCTTCAGGGAGGTATCTCCCATGCTTCCTGGGTCACCTGGAATGAGGAAGTCTGAGTCAGGTCTGTTATGACCAGTCACTTCCAGTGAAAAATAGCACATGTTATTGGGGAAAATCATATCCAGAGTATCTGCAAGGGCACAGTGAAGCGCTGTTCCTTCCTTTCCCAAGGTAAGGAAGTGTTAATAAAAGCCACAGTCTATCTCCTTCTGGCTCATGAAGTCCTGGTGAAGACTATTAACGATTGCTCCGGGACAGGCCCGCCCCAGACCCGTTGCAGCTGAGCCTGAACCTCGGGCTTGGAAACATGTATGCGCTCCCACACAAACACACACCAGAGAGAGGGACAAGGGGAAGAAAGAGAGCTCTCTCGCTTTGAAAAAAAAAATTTTGAGGAAACATTTTATAATAAAAGCTGTCATAAATTCAGTCATGGTTGAATGAGGACTGTCCACTGGTCATGAAAATATCTATACATATTTGTAAACTAGTACATTTATATACGTAAGATATTATTTATTTGATTGACAACAAAGAATTTGGGGCATATATGAAGTTGAAGTACGTGGTCATGGCAACGCCCATAACTTTGTAGTCCTCATAGTCAGAGAAAGGAATTTGAGGATATTTCATAGGATATTTCATACAGGAATTGCATTTGGCTGCTAGTGACAGATTCCCTTCCCTTCCCACTTCAAAAAGAAGAAGAAGAAGAAGAAGAAGAAGAAGAAGAAGAAGAAGAAGAAGAAGAAGAAGAAGAAGAAAGAAAGAAAGAAAAGAAAAGAAAAAAAACAACAGCTATAGCTTACTCAGTAAAGGGTGGAAATCTCACAAAACAAGAGAAAGGTGGTCAGGGCTGGTTTGAAGATTTCATGGTCATCTGGGTCACAGGTCCTTCTGTTTTTTTGTTTTAATTTTTCGTATATTCCTTCTGTGCATAGCTTTCATCTCATGGTCCAAGTATCATGGGAATGCCACCCATCATGGCTAGAAGGAGGGGGGCAAACTGGGGGCAAGGAGCCTTCCATCTAAGTGACTCCATCTGAAGGAATCCAAAGCCCGTCTATACCCACCTGCACGCTCTCACATCGACCACAGTTGAGTCCCAGCACAGGAAGAAGGGTAAGGAAGGCTGGGGGATGCCGCCTTTATCCCAGGTGCCTCGAGATCAGGTAAGCACCGAGCCCCTACTCCCAAGGAAAGGAATGGACTTCTGGTAGACCCCAGCTTTCTCTGCCACATATTTGGATATACTGTTTATTACGAAATCTGACCATGACTGAGCAGGAAGGGATTGTGATAAAAGTAATTGGAGGATGGGTACATCGAGAGTCACTCTGCTGTTTTCTTTTTCCTTTTTTTTTTTTTTTTTTTCGGTACTGGGGATTGACTCAGGGGTGTTCTACCTCTGAGCTATACCTCCAGCCCTATTTTTTATTCTTTATTTTGAAACAGGGTCTCACTAAGTTGCAGAGTGCCTCACTAGGTAGCTGAGGCTGGCTGCGAACCCAGATCCTCCGGTCTCAGCCTCCCGAATGCTGGGATTACAAGCGTGCGCCATCAGGCCCAGCTCTTTTTCCTTTTTTATTGTTTTTTCTTGTCTTAGTGATTCGGGGATATATCTAAAAGTATAGGTGAGACTGAAGACAAGCCATAGAGATGATGTTGAGCCAGTTTCCTAAAGAGATAGGAAAGAATACATCTAAGATCACAAAGCTACAGATGTGAGAATTCTTTTAAAAGTCTTGAGCGTATATATAGCAATAGCTATTGCTTTGAAGAACTGGTGAGAACTTTAGAGGCTGTTACATGTACAGGATAATAGAGGTTTCACTGTATTTATTTCATGAGGCTGCCTTGACACAGCACAGACTAGAGGCTTGACCAGCGGAATGCATTGCCTCACTGTTCTGGAAGCTGAGCGCCTCAGGTGAGGCGTGGATTCCCTCTAGGGGCTGTGAGAGAGAGCCTCTTCTGCTCCCAAGCTGCTACTGGCATGGAGGTGCTGTGTGTCTTATCGTCATCTTCCCTCTGTGTGAGTCTCTGTGTGCCAATCCCCCCTTTTCCAAGAAAGCTGGTCACCTGTGGTTGAGGCCACACTGACGCCCTCCTCTCACTTGACCATCTGCAGAGACTCTCCTTCCAAGTAAGGTCACAGTCACAAACATCAGGACCTAAGGTGTCAGCATCTTCTGCAGACACAGCTCAACCTCAACACTCAATTCAAGACAAGTTATTATGACAATGCTTCTATTTAAAATCAAATTCTTATGATGTGAGACAATAATACACCAACAAAAGCACATTTTAAAAAAATCAAATTCCAGTGTCATATAATTCCCTAACCTATTGCTAAGCCAAAACAATTTCCTTTATTGGTGTTCTCTAAATAATATAATTACTTTGTTCTTTATACTTTATCTAGGTCAAACCTTTTATGTATTTGCTTTAGGAAACACTTATTCCTCGTGTTTGAACACAAATTAATTAGCAGTCAACTTTACTAAAGGAAAAGTAAGGACAGAGAGATTGTGATAAGATTTAAGGTCAACATTTAGAGTCTAGTTTAAAAGTTATCATAAATTAAAAATTTATTTTCAAAATGCTATGTAAGATAGTAGAGGCGGGCACAATGGCTTCCAAACCTGTAATTTCAAGTGAGTCTGCAGGCTAAGGCAAGGATCTCAAGTTTGAGGTCAGCCTGGGCAACGTAGTGAGACCCTGTCTCAAACTAAAAATAAATAATTTAAAAGGGCTGGAGGTGTAGCTCAGTGGAAGAGTGCTGCTTGGTCCGATCCACAGTACGGGGCGGGGGAGGAACATACATAATAGCCTTATTCATAACAGCTTGAAACTGTAAACAGCCAGGTTCCAACAGCTGGACAGCTAAGCAAACTGCGGGGCTCCCTGCCTGCCGGGGAGCGCTAGCTACTCAGAAATGAAAGGGAGCAAATTATTGACAAAACAACGTGGATGACTCATCAGAAAATTAGATTGAGTGAAAAAAGCCCAGATTCCAAAAGGTTACATGTGGGAGGATTCCATTTTTCACAACATTTTCTAAGTGACACAGTTTTAAAATGGAAGACATACCGTGGTTCCCAGAAGTCTAAGATGGAAGAAGATGGATGGGAGGGAAGGCGGTGTGGGATGGTTCGGTATCTTCACTCTAGCGATGGATACGTGAGCCTGCATGGGTGACGGGATTGGACAGAATTTAATCACCCCCATATTCACGTATGATCCATGTATATGTGCACACGTGCACGCGCGCGCGCGCACACACACACACACACACACACACACACAGGAAAACAAGACAACTGAGGAAATCTGAATACAATTGGTGGATTGGATAGTATGCATGGCACTATCCATGTAATATATATTACTATAGCGTTGCAAAATGTCACCACTGGGGGAAATTTGGTGACGGGTACATGGTATCTCTCTTTATTATTTCTTTCTTTCTTTTTTTTGTGGTACCAGGGATTGAACCCAGGGGCATTCTACCTCTGAGCTACATCCCCAGCCCTATTTTATTTTTATTTTATTTTTATTTGGAAATAGGGTCTCACTAGGTTGATGAGGGTCTCACTACTTGCTGAGGCTGTCCTCGAACCTGTGATCTTCCTGTCTCAGCCTCCCAAGTACTAGGATTACAAGCATGTCCGGCTTCTCTTAATTATTTCTTACAACTGCTGTGACTCTACGAGTCTCCAGATGAATTATGGCTTTACCTATTTTCAAGTTTCTTTGTTTTGAAAATAAACTTGTATGCTTTTTAACTGCAGAGCTGTGGCGACATTGAATACAAGTATTGTAAATGTTACTGCTTAATGCATCAATTAGTCTCCATGAAGACAAAAAGCAAAGTTAAAAGGCTAAGTCAGAGAGATTAGTGGAACTAGAATAGCAAAACAACATCCAGATGGATTCGATAAGGGATGAGAAAGATGATTGAAACCAAGAGAACCCATCCAGATCTATTTATTAGATAAATATTAGGCACTCTGATCCTTGGCTGAAAATTGAGATGGATTCAAAGCCATCTACTGCAGGCTTATAAATCTCCCCTTTATAATAGAGACTATACTAGAGCATTCAATTAATTTCTTCATTATCTCTAGGAGAGTTACAATGTAAGGCTAAAGGGGGAAAAAAAAGATAAATTACATTCAGCACCCACACAGACATTATTTATACATCACAGTCCAAATGGAATTCTTTGCCATTGTCCTCCTGAGCAAGTGTATCATTACGTGTGAACTCTGCTGGCCCCCGGCTGTATCCCACCTGTCACACAGTCCCAACAAGGTTCACCTTGGTTGCCCCAGCTAAAATCACCGGCTCCCCAGCCCCAGCGTAAGGCCCGTGACCCTTGTGTGGCTGCATTTCCTTGTCTCTACAATACTTATTTTACTCTCACCTACTATATTATGTGTTTATTATGTCTGTAGTTAATTATCTGTCTTCCTCTTCTAGGGAATATGCTTTATGAGAGCAGCAATGGCGGGGAGGGGGGGTGGTAACAGGCCTGTGTTGGTGCGCCTGGAATACAGCTAGTGCATGGTACATATATGTTTACTGGAGGAATGAATTTGAAGATTCTGTGGTCTCGTTTCACGTCACACTTTTTGGAGACTGAAAAGAGATGTGTGTGTGTGTGTGTGTGTGTGTGTGTGTGTGTGTGTGACTCTTGTCTCTGTAGCCTGGATGCGTCTGCATGGCGATAGCCTGAACGCTCGACTCCCAGGGAAGAGAACGGCGAGCCTGTCTCCCTCCCGGAGCACTGTGGCTCAATGGGAGACAGAAGGCGGAGATGGCAGAGATGTCGCTGAAAGGCAGGAGGCCAGGACAAGGCATGGCCAGGCCTGGGCGGTTTACAGTCCAGAGGAGTGCAGACACGCCTCCTCGAAGAACAACCCCGAAGCTGGAAAACGCAATGCCATGAAAGAGGGAGAAGCACCTCGCCTGGGGATCCTTCCACAGAGGCTGAAACCAGAGAACTACAGAAATATAGGCACACCCGTGTTCATAGCCGCACAATTCACAATGGCCAAATCATGGAGCCAGCCCAAGTGTCCATCCATGGAAGAATGGATCACAAAACTATGGGAAATTCACACTATGGAATTCTACTCAGCAATAAAGAAGATAAAGTCATTTGCAAGAAAAAGGAAGGACCTGGAAAATATTATGTTACGTGAGATTAGCCAGTCACAGAAAGTGAAGGGGCGTACGTTTTCTTTAATATGCGAAAGCTAGGGAGTCACTGGGATACCAGAGGGACTCCAGATAACAGAGAAGAAACCTCAGTGGAGCCAGGGAGGGGGTCTAAGGGAAGGGGCAGGAGAAGACTGAGGTCCATTATTGGGAATACTAACATCGACTTTGTGTACTATGTGAAAAACCCAATGTCAGTCTCAGTCCTCTGTATGGGAAGGGGGAGGGGGGGCACCAAGCGCTGTGTGCATGTATGTCAATGTCAACATGATTTACATTATGATGTGAAACCATAATGCACCAATAAAAGCACATTAAAATAAACAAGAGAGACAGAGAAGCAAATGCTATGTAATTTTGCAAATAAGAGAGCTGACAGGCTACAGGTGTCACTCAGGGGCACCGTTGTTGTGGAACACGCACACGCACGAGGCCCTGGTTGGCTCCCCAGCACGGCATGAAGTGAGGGAGCAAGCAAGCATGTGCTGAGCCCCGAGTGGAAGACACTCCTGCAGGGCCGAGGCTGACGGTGGAACAGAGCTTCCGCACGTGAGATGGAGCACTCCGGGGAGGGCGAGGGAGCACCAGCGTGGACGCTGAGGTCGCAGGGCCCGAGGGGCAGCGTCACTTGGCCCAGGAAGCAGAGATGGGAGAGAGAGGTGGGGAGGTAATGATGGATTCAGATAACAGAGGGTGTGGAGCCAAGAAGGAATGGCGTGGGGCAGAGAGCTCAGAGGGCCTGCGCTGGCTAGAAGCATGCGGTTAGAATGTGGCCTTGATCGAGGGGCGTGACCAAGGATGGCAGAGGTTACACGGCCTCCCACTGACCCACTGACCCCAGCACAGCACATGGGTTGGCGTGGAGTTCCAGCCATGCGGATGGGTTTGTGTTGATGGGCCCCTTCCCTCCAGTCACCTGAGCCTGGATCTTGAGCCCTGGCACACTCTCGTGAAAGAACCCCTCGGGGCCACGCACTTTCCGGAGCTCTGAGCTTGCAGGAAAGGTGGCCTCCAGTTACAGGGACTGAACAATGACCTTGGCCACAAACCAGCCTCCCATCAGCTGCCGGATCCGAGCACGCAAAAGAGCGTCTGCTTTGAATGGGACGTGCAACCGATAAAATATTTATATTCAATTTGTTTTCCAGAGTATTGATTTATTGAGTCATCTTTTTGTCAGCTTTAAGTAAACCCCAGTCACACATTTACCTTCCTTGTTATAAATAATCATAGCTGATTACCATGCACATAGCTCAAGCTTAGACACATTTTAAAATTGGAGGAAAAGACTTAATTTGCAAAGAATGTCACAGTTGCTTTTTTGGTAACAAATCCACGTCTAACAGGAAAAACAAATGTGTTTCCAAACACTGGCTGTGTTTGTTTCGAGTTCTTCACGATCCTACGTCACGTCCTCATCGTCCCCTGCTGACGAGACACGCCCCACCTTACCGCCACTTCCTTTGGTCCTCAGGGATACCTGGGCGATGGTGTTTAGCCTTGCCTTCCAAATCCAGACTGGCCAAAGAGTGACTCGGGTCACGGAGCTGACCCAACTCAGATGGTTTGACTCCAAATGCCATGCTGGCTTCCAGAACATCGTGTCACCAGTCCTAGGGTGGGTGGGTGCACACTCATTCACATGCACACATACACACATGACACACATGCATACGTACACACACATACACACACTTACAATGCATATGTACACACACATGCATGCACACACATCTACACATGCGCACATGTACACATGCGCACATGTACACATGCGCATACATGTGCACACACATGCCCACATACACACAAACAAACACATGCACCCACAGAGCCTGGGAAACGCTGAGCACAGAGCTGTTCACCTAGCCACACTCCTCCTTTTCCACCACCCAGTCACCTTTTCTGCCCCAAAGAGCCACAGGTGAGGACCACAGCCGCGCCAGCACACTTCCACTTCCTTCCCGAATCACTGCAAAAACATGGAGAAGGCTACAACACATCAGCACAGGTACCAGGACTGTCCATCAGCCTCCGCCAGGATGCGGGAGCCGCGCCGGAGGACGACAGAACGGGACTGAGGAACCCGGCACCACAGGACCCTCGCTCCCCTCTGCCCCGCAGCTCCTGGCTGGCAAGGGACTGGTCGTCTGCCCAGAGCACAGCAGCTGTGCTGAAGGAACTACAGGGACAGACATGGCATTGACTAGGTTCTCACTAAGCGCAGCCTACTCTAGAACCAGGAATAGCCAAAGCCCGGATGTCCTCCCTGCGTCCCGAACACGGTGAGCCCCGTCTGTCTCCAGGCGGCCGAGTGGACGTTACCTGCCGTCCTCTTCCCAACTCCTCCACCCCTGCCCTGGTCTGACTTTCAGTCTCACACACACACACACACACACACACACACACACACACACATACTCACACACGCACACACTGTCTCTGAAGTCCACTGTGCTCGCTCTAAAGGTCTTCACGAAGGCCAACTCACACATCCTCTCTCCGGGCTCCAAGCTCATGCTGTGTACCTGGGCACCTGGGCACCTGCGCACCTGCGCACCTGTGCAGGCGGCTCTGGGGACTTCCTCTGTGCAGTGACGCCACTTCCTGATGTGCTCCATGCCACCGGCTCACCCACCAGCACCCGGCTCTTCTGCATTTCCCAAAACCAAGCCCACCCACCTCTGCCCTCTGAGACAACCTGCGACTGCCCAGATTCAGAACCCACATAGGGTTCCCGGCACCCATGAGCAAGCAAGGCCTAGGGCAAATGCACGCTGATCCCAGAGACAGGAATGATAGAGAACCAAGACATTCGAAAAATGGGACACATTAGGAAATGGCCTTCCAGTTGCTGTCCTCACATGAAATTTCACTGAAAATAAATGTTCCTCCGCTCTCTGTGGTCCAGCAGAGACCAGGCCTGCGTCCCGTCTCCCATGGCAACCGAGCCAGGCAGCGCGACTCCTCCTGAGTGAATGGCACCTGGCACGCCGTCAAGTCTAAGTTTGCCATCCAAGCAGGAAGGGGTGGGTGTGTTCCCAGCGCAGCTGGTCAACTAGGGAAAGGGTAATGTTTACTCCAAACTGGAAGCCAGCGCCACACCGCATCCAGCAGCTGAGCCAGCCACAGAGCGAGCAGGCCCTCGGGGTCAGGGGGCAGACCTGGCTCCGTCGTGTCTAGGCTAAAGGGGAAAGTTAGGCAACCATCTGAAAAGAACGAGGGAAAGGCACCTGGAGCCCCATTCCCCCCGCTCAGAAGGGGAAAGTGGCGATGGGCAGGGCGGGGGAGAGGAGCTGGAGAGGAGGGCCTGGAGTTAGTCAGCCCAGAGAAGGCCAGGCCAGGGTGGGCTGGCCTAGTGGAGTGAACATGAAAACCCACGCTGAATGAGTGGACACTTATGGAGAGACTCTTGACCTCAGAGAGGGAGG
>PVLC010030330.1:0-19571 GCA_004027655.1 Graphiurus murinus | reverse complement strand
CGGGTCTGGGGATTGAACTCAGGGGCATTCAACCTCCGAGCTACACCCCCAGCCCTATTTTTTATTCTTTATTTTGAAACCGAGTCTCACTAAGTTGCGGAGTTCCTCACTAGGTAGCTGAGGCTGGCCGCGAACCCGGATCCTCCGGTCTCAGCCTCCCGAATGCTGGGATTACAAGCGTGCGCCACCACGCCCGGCTGGAATTTTCTTTTTAAATCTACTACTTCGGTTGTGAAATCCTGGCATATTTGCTAAAAAGTTACTGTAGTCTCCCCTTATTCACAGGAGATGTGTTCATAGCCCAGAGGATGTCGGACACTGAGGATAGTACTGAACTCTGTGCATAGTACTGTCTTTTCCTGTGCATACATACCTATGATAAAGTTTAACAACTTTTTTTTGGGGGGGGGGTGCGGTGCTGGGGGATGAACCCAGGAGCATTCTACTTCTGAGCTACACCGCCAGCCCTATTTTTAATTTTTTACTTTGAAACATTGTCTCACTAAATTGCAGAGGGCCTCACTAAGTAGCTGAGGGTGGTTGTGAACCCGAGATCCTATTGACTCAGCCTCCCAAGTACTGGGATTACAAGAGTGCAACACTATACCCAGCATTTATTTCTATTTTGAAGCAGGGTCTCATTAGGTTGATGAGAGTCATTACTTGCTGAGGCTGTTATCAAGCCCGCTATCCTCCTGTCTGAGCCTCCCAAGTACTAGGATTACAAGTGTGCACCATCACGCCTGGTTTAACTTATAAATTAGGCATAGGAAGAGATTAACAATAGCTAACAGTCAAAAAGAATAATTATGACATGTACTAGAAGTTATTTAAAACTAAAAAATTGTTTCTGGGATTTACCATTTGATTTTTTTTTTTATTCCCCCCCCAGTACTGGGGATTGAACTCAGGGGCATTCTACCTCTGAGCTATACCCCCAGCCCTACTTTTTTTTATTCTTTATTTTGAAACCGAGTCTCACTAAGTTGCAGAGTACCTCACTAGGTAGCTGAGGCTGGCCGCGAACCCGGATCCTCCGGTCTCAGCCTCCCGAATGCTGGGATTACAAGCGTGCGCCACCACGCCCGGCCTATTCTTTATTTTGAAATAGGGTCTCACTAAGTTGCAGAGGGCCTCACTAAGTAGCTGAGGCTGGCCGTGAACCCGGATCCTCCTCTCTCAGCCTCCCACGTACTAGGATTACAAGGGTGGAGACACAGCTACTGTACTTTTAAAAGCAAACAGGGCTTGGGATGTAGCTTAGTGGTAGCACACTTCCTAGCCCTTGGGTTCAGTCCCTATCAAAACACACACACACACACACACCTGTTGCCAGTCAGGCATGATATAAAAAGACCTGCTGATTAACTGAACAACAGTTCTTTATTTCATATTAAAAGAGAATATTAATTTTGTAATGAGTTTTCTAGTAAATATTTCATATTTCTAATTGCCTAGGAGCAAATGGTTAATATTAATGATTTATATCATAAGAACCCAAGTGGCTTTTTACATCAACAGACCTAGTTTTCAGCTTTTTGATATAAATAAGACCTTCCAGTCATTGACAAGCCTAGTATTTATGAATATGTGTTATTTATAAAGTTAGGTTACTGCTGAATCTTTGTGGTTCTAGGAATGTACCTTTGCTCTTTAGAGTTCTGTATTGTTAAATGAAAAACACAACACTAGCCTTCAGGTTGAGTTGAAAGATAGACACATTGGTGCTAGAGCTGTTTTTGTAGTTTGGCTTGCTTAATTTCACTTGTACCTGGGTGCCTTACGGTCAGATAGTGCCCTCTTGTGGCACCTTGGTAAGGTGCCCAGTCACAGAAAATTGACCTTCCAAATAGATCATTTCTAGTCCCCAGTACAAAACCAGTGTCTGTATGTTTTGCAGATCTGATTTCAGTAAATTCTTTAAGCTTTGAACAGATGTGTTCTTTGAGTGTTCTGTGGCATTATTGACCTGTTTTTTTTTTTTTTTTTCTTCCCTGTGGTACTGGAGATTAAACCCAGAGGCATTCTACCTTGGTGCTACAACCCCATTCCTATTTTTTATTCTTTATTTTGAAACAGTGTCTCACTAAGTTGCAGAGGGCCTCACTAAGTAGCTGAGGTTGGCCATGAACCAGGATCCTCCTGTCTCGGCCTCCCAAATGCTGGGATTACAAGTGTGTGCCACCATGCCTGGCTGACCTGTTGTAACTGTACTTTTACAATCCCAGGTCTTTCTGGGGTCTAAAAAATGTGCTCTGCATAGAGAGCTGTTATCAAGCTTGCTATCCTCCTGTCACAATACTCCATTAGAATGATAATGGAGTATTGTGTCCATAAGGAGCTAGGGGACCTCAATATCTGTCTAGGTACCAGGATCTGTAGTTCTTCCCTTTTAGCGACCTGAGATCTGCTAAGTCCCCTGTGTCTGTGAAACTATTAAGAAGTTATGCATTAAAGTGTTCTTCGTTTAGTTTACTAGATTTGGGACATTTTTATATTCCTTTCAGTCACTGTAGAAATGCATTTCCATTTTATTTATTATTGTGTGTGTGTGTGCGTGTGTGTGTGTGTGTGTGTGTGTGTATGTGTGTGAGAGAGAAAGACAGAGACACTAGGGATTGAACCCAGGGATATTCTACCTCTGAGTTTTACCTCCAGCCCTTCTTATGTATTTGTTTATTTTTGGTACTGGGGATTGAACCCAGTGGCATTCTACCTTCAAGATACACCCCCAGTCTTTTTTTCTTTCTTTTTTTTTTTTTTTTTTGAAATAAGGGTCTTGCTAGGTTGATGAGAGTCTTGCAACATTGCTTAGTCTGGCCTTGAACCTGTGATCCTCCTCTCAGCTTCCCAAGTACTAGAATTACAGGTGTGCGCTACTACACCTATCTATCTTTCCATTTTAAGTGTAAAATATTAATGAAGTGATTTCAGTATTTCATCATTTGTTAAAATGACTCTTATATGTGTTTTTGTACTCTTGGGCCAAAAAGTATGGGATTAAATAATGTTTGCACCCTTGCTTTGAAAACAAAACAAAACGAAGGACATTTAAGAGCAGGGATTTCAGAGTGTTACCTTTGTTGCCTTTTTTTTTTTTTTTTTTTTTAATAAAAACACTCAGAAATTTAAACATTTTCCCTTCCTCTGCAGTTCTAGGTCTCGTTCCAGATCATACTCTCCTGCTCATAACAGAGAAAGGAATCATCCCAGAGTGTATCAGAATCGGGACTTCCGAGGTCACAACAGAGGCTACAGGAGGCCCTACTACTTCCGTGGGCGCAACAGAGGCTTCTATCCATGGGGCCAGTATAATCGTGGAGGCTATGGAAACTACCGCTCCAACTGGCAGAACTACCGGCAAGCATACAGTCCTCGTCGGGGCCGCTCCCGATCTCGGTCCCCGAAGAGAAGATCCCCATCACCAAGATCCAGAAGCCATTCTAGAAACTCTGATAAGTCTTCTTCTGACAGGTCAAGGCGCTCTTCATCCTCTCGTTCTTCTTCCAACCACAGCCGAGTTGAATCCTCTAAGCGCAAGTCTGCAAAGGAAAAAAAATCCTCTTCCAAGGATAGCCGGCCATCTCAGGCAGCTGGAGATAACCAAGGAGATGAGGTCAAGGAGCAAACATTCTCTGGGGGCACCTCTCAAGATACAAAAGCTTCTGAGAGCTCAAAGCCGTGGCCAGATGCCACCACCTATAGCACTGGTTCCGCATCACGGGCCTCAGCGGTTTCTGACCTGAGTCCCCGTGAGCGAAGCCCAGCTCTCAAAAGCCCCCTCCAGTCTGTGGTGGTGAGGCGGCGTTCACCCCGTCCCAGCCCTGTGCCAAAACCTAGCCCTCCACTTTCCAACACATCCCAGATGGGTTCAACTCTGTCGAGTGGTGCTGGGTATCAGTCTGGGACACACCAGGGTCAGTTCGACCATGGCTCTGGGTCTTTGAGTCCGTCCAAAAAGAGCCCTGTGGGTAAGAGTCCACCGTCCACTGGCTCCACATATGGCTCATCTCAGAAGGAGGAGAGTGCTGCTTCAGGGGGAGCAGCCTATACAAAGAGGCAAGTATTTCATTTCTCTCCGGTTGTGCTTTATCCCACTAGCTGGCAGCTTAGTTGTAATGTGATCTAAGTTAGAGCTCTGATCAGTGGTAGTAAAGTAATCCCCATTTCCTCTGCTTTTCATTAGCAGATGTTAAAAGCATCACCCAAGGAAACCTTTAGCTTAACTCTACCTTCCTGAATTTGTATTGCAGCATAAAGTTTCTTTAGGCTACTCTGCAATGATGTTTTCACATTTAAGATTTGCCTTGGATTTTACCAATGTAAGCCTGAGAACAGTAAGAACAGTAGAGGTTGGTGAGTTCAGCTACCAAAAAAAAAGGTCTTTGCCAACATAAATGGCTAGTCACGCTATTAGACCTCTAGGACCCACCATCTATGTAGTGTTCAGTCTACATCAGTCCATCATGAGGAGCCACACCCTCTACTTTGAAGAGACTGGGGAGAACGTGCAGATTGGGAAAGCCTGAGGCTTAGTCCAGGAAGGCCTTGTTTTAAAGCCACAAGGTGGGTGTATGTCCCAGTAGAAGCCTATCAGGCTGTGAGTTAGGAGAGGATGTGGCAATGCCTCCATCTTTCTACCCTGAGGGACACGGTAAGTTGGAACATGAATCTTTGTGTGTTTAGATGGACTGGGATGGCAGAGAAGATATAGGAACACTGTGTTGGAACCACATTGTGGTCAGGAGGGACAGAAAGCAAGAGGTTCCCCCTTCTGATCATATTTTCTGATGGCTCTGTAGTCCCTTGGTTCTTTGCCATATTAAGTAACTCTAACCTGATGTAGCTTTTTCCACTAATGGTACAGATGAAATGTTCAGAATCTGTACTTTCTACCTTCAGTAAGTCTGTAAGTTGTATTCCTTGCCAGGTCTGAATCTTATTAGAAGTCTTGAGCCTGAGCTCTACTTAACCATAAGAAAGAGAGTAATGATTTTTGCCACTACCACCCCCTCCCCCATTAACAAGCATTTTGTTTTTATTTGTGTTCACAGTATATTTCATATTTAGATGTGATCTTCTAGGTGACTTGAAGCAAATTTGAAGTCTCTTTTTGAGACTTGTATTCCCAAGTGTGAGTTGTATAAAAGCAAAACAGTCCAAGGTTGAACTATGTGTTAATTTTGCTGAAAGCAGATTTTAAATGACTGAATGAAAGTTGGGTAAGACTGTAGTTTTTTCCCCCTAGACCATATTACAGGTAAGTGGATTTTTGTTTTTCAGTATCTTAAAAATAACTTATATTTTTAGTTGTTTTCAAAAGACAAAGCCACAGACTCTTAAATGTCAAGTTCTTACATCTGTGAAGGGCTCTTTTCAGAAATTATTAGAAAGTAACCAAGTAGAAAGTTCTCTGGTAATGCTGGAATCCACAAGACACATTTGCTCAGAGAACCGAAAATCAGAGCAGGGACAGGTGCTGTGGTAGAGAACGTGCTCAAGAGGCCTCTTGTGTGTCTCTCTTGTGTCTTTATAACTAGGTATCTGGAAGAGAAGACAGAGAATGGGAAAGATAAGGAGCAGAAACAAAACAATAGTGATAAAGAGAAAATGAAAGAGAAAGGGAGCTTTTCTGATGCTGATGCAAAAATGAAATCTGATCCATTTGCTCCCAAGACTGATACTGAGAAGTCCTACCGGGGCAGCCAGTCCCCCAAAAGGTACAAGCTCCGGGATGACTTTGAGAAGAAGATGGCTGACTTCCACAAGGAGGAGATGGATGATCAAGATAAGGACAAAACTAAGGGAAGGAAGGAATCTGAGTTTGATGATGAACCCAAATTTATGTCTAAAGTCATAACTGGTACAAGCAAAAACCAGGAGGAAGAGAAGTCAGGCAAGTGGGAAGGCCTGGTATATGCATCTGCAGGGAAGGAAAAGCAGAGGAAAGCAGAGGAGCTGGAGGAGGAACCTTTCACAGAGAGATCCAAAAAGGAGGAGCGTGGAGCCAAGAGGACCGAAAGTGGGCACAGGGGGTTTGTGCCTGAGAAGAACTTCCGAGTGACTGCTTACAAGGCGGTCCAGGAGAAAAGTTCATCACCTCCCCCGAGGAAGTCTTCTGAGAGTCGAGACAAGTTGGGATCTAAAGGAGACTTTTCCTCGGGGAAGTCTTCCTTTTCTATTACTCGAGAGGCCCAGGTCAATGTCCGGATGGACTCTTTTGACGAAGACCTTGCACGGTGAGAACTCCTTGTTGATTCTCAGGGCTCTGAACACCCCCCCCCCCCCCCCGCTGCCCCATCCTGAGAACAGACTCCTGCATGTCCCTCTTGCTTCCAAGTGTTAGTAGTTATCCTCACATCCACCTGTCATGGGAATGGAGGGAATGTGTCATTGAGTGACTACGTGCTTGGGCGTCATTGTTGGGGTGTGGAAGTGTCTTTTCAGTCTTGTGGTTGACTTTCTTGGTTGCTGGGTTCCCTGTGCTTCTCTCTTGCCCTTTGTTCATCATCACAAGCCCCCCAAATATCCCATTTCCCATGCCTTTTGCCCATGAAGCCATCCAGGATTTACTTCTCCAGTGTAGTTAGGTCACCAAAGTCTATTAGAGCCCCTATCATCAAATAATAGACATTTTAGAGTTGAGGGAGGCAGGATCCCTGCTTCCCTGGCCCACGATTAGGAATGAGTGGTGAGGCAGGCCCAGGCTGGCTTTTTTCGGTGTGGTGGGACAGTGGGAAGTCTACTTGAGCAGCATTCCTGCCATATCCCACTCCTGTTTCCTGGAATCTCCTTATTGACCGGCATTGGCTGGCCAAGCTAATTGGTCTTTTAAAATATCTTCCTAAACTGAGTGTGTTAGCGCACACTTGTAATCCCAGTACTTGGGAGGCTGAGACCAGAGGATCCGGGTTTGCGGCCAGCCTCAGCTACTTAGTGAGGCCCTCTGCAACTTAGTGAGATGCCATTTCAAAATAAAGAATAAAAAATAGGACTGGGGGTGTAGCTCGGAGGTAGAATGCCCCTGTGCTCAATCCCCAGTACCAAAACAAAAACAAAAACTTACTGTTTGTTGTGTGTATTAAAACCAGCAGTGACCCTAAGACAGATCACTGAGGTTTGATACTTTATCCCCACATGAAGATTCCCAGTGATGAAAGGAAGATCTTGAATACCTTTTTCTAATATGTTGAAGTTACTTTGTACTTTGGTAGATAAGAGAAAAGGGAATTTTGTGAGTAGATTTTAAACTTTTAAGGAGCCAGGTTTAGCAGCACATGAATATAATCTCAGCTGCTTGGGAGGCTGAGGCAGGAGGATCACAAGTTCGAGTCCAGTCTGGGCAGTTTAGTGAGGCACTCAAAATAAAATTGGTTTATTTTTCTCTTCTTTTTCTTTGCGTTACTGGGGATTGAACCCAGGAGCGTTCTACCTCCGAGCTATACCCCCAGCCCTATTTTTTATTCTTTATTTTGAAACCAAGTTTCACTAAGTTGCAGAGTGCCTCACTAGGTAGCTGAGGCTGGCTGCGAACCCGGATCCTCCGGTCTCAGCCTCCCGAATGCTAGGATTACAAGCGTGCGCCACCACGCCCAGCCCCAGACCTGTTTTTTATTCTTTGTTTTGAAACAGTCTCACTAATTTTGGAGAGCCTCACTAAGTAGCTGAGGCTGGCCTGAAACCTATGATCTTCCTGTCTCAGCCTCCCAAGTACTGGGATTACTTTGCACCACCAGGCCCGGCTAAAAATTTTAAAAAGGGGAGTGGAGACCTAGGATGTAGTTCAAAGGTAGAATGTCCCTGGATTCAGTCCCCAGTACCAAAAAATAAGTCCTGACCTTTTCTGTATATTGTACCTCTGTTTCTTTCTCAGACCTAGTGGCTTATTGGCTCAGGAACGCAAGCTTTGCCGGGACCTGGTTCATAGCAACAAAAAGGAGCAGGAATTTCGCTCCATTTTCCAGCACATACAGTCGGCGCAGTCTCAGCGTAGCCCCTCGGAATTGTTTGCCCAGCATATAGTGACCATCGTTCACCATGTTAAAGGTGAGTCCTGACCCCATTTCCACACTGTCAGCTTCTCTATTTTAAGCAGAAGGATGAGTGAATAAAGGAAGAATCCTTTTGGGGCCGGCCCTTCGTCTCAAGTAAAGAACCTTTGAAGCTAGCTAGGGAGTGTCTTGAAGGAAATTCAGGGAGTTTTGTTTTTTGTTTTTTGGCGGTACTGGGGATTGAACTGGGGGCACTCTACCTCCGAGCTACACCCCCAGCCCTATTTTTTATTCTTTATTTTGAAAGGGTCTCACTAAGTTGCGGAGGGCCTCACTAGATAGCTGAGGCTGGCCGCCAACCCAGATCCTCTGGTCGCCAACCCAGATCCTCTGGTCTCAGCCTCCCAAATGCTGGGATTACAAGTGTGCGCCACCATGCCTGGCTCAGGGAGATGTTTTTTTTGTTTGTTTTTGTTTTGTTTTGTTTTGTTTTTTTTTGCAGTACTGGGGATTGAACTCAGGGGCATTCTACCTCCAAGCTACACCCCCAGCCCTATTTTTTATTCTTTATTTTGAAACTGAGTCTCACTAAATTGCGGAGTGCCTCCCTAGGTAGCTGAGGCTGGCCGCGAACCTGGATCCTCCGGTTTCAGCCTCCCGAATGCTGGAATTACAAGCGTGCGCCACCACGCCTGGCTCAGGGAGATGTTTTTATGTTTTAATTACAGAGATGAATATTTTGAAATGCTAGTAATCTGGTCTTGACAATAGGTTAAAGTCCTTAGCATGAGGTTTAAAATATGTGAAAACTTTGGAGGTATAGAAACTCTCTCTTTTCCAGTGGTCTCTTACAGACCTTGTGTGAATTTGTTCCCCAAATTACTTTACTATCCCTTGGGCAAGTGAAGGTGGACAATTGGGGAGTGACCAAAAGGGTTGGTAGAAAATCTGGATTGGGCTAGTTACAGATTCTACCTGAAATCCAAAGTCAAGCAGGAGTCAGTCCTGTGCTTCAGAAGGAGGTAAGCTCTAGTTTCTTTGGTATCCATGTCCTAAAGCAAGGAGCTACACTGGAAATCTAAAGCCCAGCATTGGCCGGGCCTGGTGGCGCATGCTTGTAATCCCAGCATTTGGGAGGCTGAGATCCAGGTTCGCGGCCAGCCTCAGCTACTTAGTGAGGCCCTCTGCAACTTAGTGAGACCCTGTTTCAAAATAAAGAATAAAAAACAGGGCTGGGGGTATAGCTCGGAGGTAGAATGCCCCTGAGTTCAATCCCCAGTACCACAAAAAATAAAAAAAAAATAAAGTCCAGCATTGTATTATGTCTGAACCAGTCCTTTTTTCTTTCTTTTTTTCAATATGTGTGCTGTATGGATTTGACAACTTTTATCACATTTCTGTGACTGCAGATTCATGGAAGAGTTGAACATTGTGTCTGCCATTGATAGCATAATATGTGTTTCTTTGTGTCTCAACAGAGCATCACTTTGGGTCCTCTGGAATGACATTACATGAACGCTTTACTAAATACCTAAAGAGAGGAACTGAACAGGAGGCAGCTAAAAACAAGAAAAGCCCAGAGATACACAGGTGAGGCCTTCAGTCTTCACACTGGAGGTTATATTAAAATAATCCTCATCAGATACTAGACTAGTTAAGTTCTACTGCTGATACAAAACTTAGGGTGACATTCTCCAGATTCTGGGGTAGCCATGGACATTTATATTTGAGAATGGGAAGGATGTGGTTTCTAGGCTACATATGGTCTCTTGTTTGGGGCTCAAGGAATAGCTATATTAGTATAGGTAAATTCCTGTATTCTTGAGCTGGCACGTGGTAACCTGAGATTATTTCTGTAGGTTGGGCCAGGGCTCATTTTCTTTAAGCAAACCCATGTATTTCGTCTACTCACTCTTTTGGAAGAATTGTCTTAGGAGGGGTGTGGAGGAAGAAGGTTTTAGGATTATCTCAAAAGGGTTTATGTAAGCTGGGCATGGTGGTGCATTCTTGTAACCCCAGTACTCTGAAGGCTGAGACTGGAGGATCCAGGTTTGCGGCGAGCTTCAGCTACTTACTGAGGCCTTCCACAACTTAGTGAGACCCTGTTTCAGAATAAAGAATTAAAAATAGGACTGGGGGTGTAGCCTGGAGGTAGAATACTGCAAAGGGGGGCGGTGTTACTTATTTTTTGTGGTACAGGGGATTGAACCCAGGGGCATTCTACTCTGGGCTACATCCCCAGCCCTTTTTATTTTATTTGGAAACAGGGTCTCACTAAATTGCTGGGGCTGGCTTTGAACCTGCGATCTTCCTGTCTCAGCCTCTCAAGTACTAGGATTATGTAGTGTGTGCCACCATGCCCAGCTTTTAAAGGGTTTAAAGAATGTCCCATTTGGTTGTGGGAATTTGCTCAGCAAATAGATTCTGGAAACAAAGTTGGCCTTATCTCTAATTTCTTAGTACTGTCAGCTCAGTATGTAGGAGGACCATGTTTGTACAGCAGTCTTGGGGGGGCAGGGTGTCATTCCAGGCAGATATTTCTTACTTAGAACCTATATTATTATGGAATAACGGGGTCTTTACTCAGATTCTCAAGATGAAAGTAGCTCTTTGAGGTTAGCAGAGCATAAGCCGTCAGGGCTACAGATGAGATTATAGGTAAGGCTACAGGCAAATCTGTCTTCCTGACTGTAGCACTACTGGAAGAGAACAAGAAAGCTAACTTATGCTAGGGGTGGTGGCGCACACTTGTAATCTCAGCATTTGGGAGGCTGAGACTGGAGGATCCAGTTTCGAGACCAGCCTCAGCTACTTAGTGAGGCCCTCCACAACTTAGTGAGACCCTGTTTCAAAATAAAGAATAAAAAATAGGGCTGGGGGTGTAGCTCGGAGGTAGAATGCTCGGGTTCCATCCCCGGTACCGCAAAAAAAAAAAAAAAGAAGAAAAGAAAGCTAACTTATATGAGAGAGTTTGATTGGGAACTTGGGGTTTGGGGTGTGTATGTGTTATAAGTATGTAAATAAAGAATATAAGTGGGGCTGGGGTGTAGCTTTGTGGCAAGTGGTAGAACTACGTAGCATATGTGATGCCCTGAGTTCAGTCCCCAGCGCCAAAAGGGACAAAAAGGAATAACATAGTGTAAGTTCTGAAACAGTAATTAAAAAGGAATTGCCTGTGAAACCGTTACCCTACTTGAACTAGAGTGTTACCAGTAATGCATTGACACTGGAATAGTATACCATCTTTGTGTTTTTAATTTTAGGAGGATAGATATTTCCCCCAGTACGTTCAGAAAACATGGTTTGGCTCATGATGAGATGAAAAGTCCGCGGGAACCTGGCTACAAGGTGAACTGTTGCTTTGATCAGTAATTCCAACAAAATGAGTGCGTTGGGCATGAACTTGACAGAAATGTGTTTGTTTAAATTACTCTCTACTTAAGTTTGTGTTTTTCTTTTAAGGATGGGCATAATTCTAAAAATGAACTACAAAGGGTTAATTTTTATTAAATGTATCAACAACCTTTGTGAAGTGGTTAGAATATGGTAAATGACCCCAGAGTCTATTGAGGTGAGCTTGAGAAAAAAAAGAGAGGCGTTTTGGAACAAGTGCCCATGATGAGAGAAGAAACTTTTTGTGATATTTTTCTGCTTGTAAGTATTATCAAATCAACTATCTACATGCGTTATTTCCAACCATGATTTCAGAAAGACATGCATGTCAGAGGAGAATGAGATTCATACTTTCTTAGCTTGGTAGCCTGTCTACAACAGCTGGTCCAGTTTTTTTTCTAACATTGTACCATGTCTATCATCTTGTCGGTTACTGTTACTTTCAAGCAAAACATTACTTTGATAGCCCAGCTACATTTGCAATGTGGTGCTCATAACACTGTTACTAAGAGGTTAAAATGTGGATGCTATCTTTTACTGTGAAATAACTAGATTTTTAAAAAAAAATTTGGTATTTATTGACCTTCATTCACATATGCAGTTGAAATTTAAGACGAGAGATGGCTGTTTCTATGCTTCTGAAACGTTTCTGATAATTTTTAAGCTTCCAAAGAAATTTGTTTTGCTGGTTTAATGTGTTGAGAGGCACTTTTGCACAATCTCTCTTCTCTTCCCTACCCTGCTTCTCTCTTTTTCCAAGTACAAGTCAGCTTGGCACTAACTGAAACATTGGAAGAAATCTCATCTGTGCCTCAAAAAGCCAACTCCTTGGAGGTGCTGCTGTTCAGCTGCCCAAGGGAGCAATGGCTGCATTTGTCTTTTCTTCTTTTTTTGTCTTTGGAGGATACAGAGGCCCCCATTCCTTCTCTCAGAAACAGTGATAAAATAATACACATACTTCCTATCACTCCTGTTGTTAATTAAAGTTAAATATTTTATTAAAAAGTTTAATGGAAGCGAGGCACAGAGGTGCACACCTATAATCCCAGTACTTGGGAGACTGAGACAAGAGAAATGCATGTTTGAGGCCAGCCTCAACAACTTGGCAAGACCCCCAGCAACTTAGTGAAATGCTGTTTCAAAATAAAAAGGACTAGGGTTGTAGCTCAGAGGCAGAATGCCCTGGGTTCAATCCCTGCCCACCCCCCTTCCCCCCCAAAAAAAGTTTTAATGTTTTGTAAATGTTAACATAGAGGAAATGCTATCCCTTCCTCCTTTAGGAAGGATTTCCTTCCACAAGACAAATCTTAGGGTCTGGTGTCCCTGCGGCTACCTTGCTTGCATTCTTTGTCCTCACTGACTTCCCAAGAGTTGCTGAGAGCCATTGCAGTGATGGGCTGGGTGGGCTGTTGCTATTGAACAGCTGAACTCATGCTGTATTTATAGCCTACCCTGATGGTTACACTTTCTACAGAGTTAGCAAAAAGCTGGATTTTTTTTCTTAAAAACAAACTTTGACCCGCCATCACCCTTTTGTGAATTCTCCATTTTAGTGTTTGTTGTTCTTTTGTAGAGAAATTCTCAGTGTAACTCATCATTTTGGGAGACACTTAAGACCCATTGTGTCTCTCTGTTCTTAGTAGTCAGATAACTCCACATAGAGGATAAACCATGGGTGATTGCTCCAGGGTAGGTTAGGGGGCAGTGAGCATTTCTACTTACTGTTAGTGTTACTAGACCTGAACCAGCCTAACCAACCACCTTCCGGAGCTGAGTTTGGCTTTCTCAACTTGTAGGCTAGCCAGAGTGATTATTGGGCCACAGAGTAAAGAGATATAGGTCCATATATAGCATTTTCGGAAGGCGACCACCCTCATTGTTTTAAAAAATCGGATGGGGGAAAGTGCCTTGCATCCCTCGTGCTTCCTCCATACCCCTCCACTGGAGTAGAAACCACATTTGAGGGAGGTAGAATCGGCAACCCTGAATCCCAAAAAACTTAATTTTGACTTCTTTGTTGGCAGGCTGAGGGAAAATACAAAGATGATCCTGTTGATCTCCGTCTTGATATTGAGCGTCGTAAAAAACATAAGGAGAGAGATCTTAAACGAGGTAAATCAAGAGAATCAGTGGATTCCCGAGACTCAAGCCACTCAAGGGAAAGGTCAACTGAGAAAACAGAGAAAACTCACAAAGGATCAAAGAAGCAAAAGTACGTGAAGCCCCAGTCTCTCACCCCTGCTCAGACTCTTGAGTAATCTTCTGTCTTCCCACTTCGTGCTAAAACATGCCAGATCTCTCAAGCCAGATTATTAAAGGATTATGGCGATTTACATACTACTTTGATACCATGCAATCATTAAAAGGGTCTCTGAGCCAGTCATAATAGTGCATGCCTGTAATCCTAGTACTTGTGAGACTGAGACAGGAGGATAGTAGGTTTGAGGACAGCCTCAGCAACTTAGGCTCTTAGCAACTTAGATCTGTTTCAAAATAAAAATAAAATAGGGCTGGGGGTACATAGCTCAGAGGTAGAATGCTCTTGGGTTCACTCCCCAGTACTACCAAAAACAAAAAAAGGTCCCTCGCTTGAAAACTAATTCCTGCAGTAATTCAAAGAAGTGTGATCTTCATTCAAAGAAGGCTTTGTGAGCTGGGTGTGGTGGCTCACGCCTCTAATGCTAGTAGTTGGAAGACCAAGACAGTGGAGCTCAGGCTCATGACCAGCCTCAGCAACTTAGGCCCTCTGCAACTTAGTGAGAACCTGTTTCAAAATTAAAAAAGAAATAAATAGGGCTGGGGGTGTAGCTCAGAGGTAGAATACCTCTAGGTTCTCTCCTCCGTATCACAAAACAAAAACAAAAAGCTTTTTAGGAGAAATTAATCTACTAATGTGCCTACAGGGACTATGTGATAGGGGATTCTTTGGTGGTTATTTTACACATTTTTTTTCCCTCATTGCACATTTTCTTTTATTTTTTAAGGAGAATGTAAGAGGTTTTTGGAGGTAGGGGTACAATTTTAAGAGGTCATGATAAGCTGGGCATAGTGGCGCACGTCTGTAATCCCACTACATAGGAGACTGAGACTGTAGATCATATGTTCGAGGACAGTCTCAGCAAGTTAGAGACTCTCACCAATTTTGTGAGACTGTTTCAAAATAAAAATAAAATAGAGCTGGGGGTGTAGCTCAAAGGTAGAATGCTCCTGAGTTCAGTCCCTAGTACCACCAAAGAAAAAGTCATTTTTAAGTAATAACACTAGTTAAAGAATCAGGGTGGATCTAGGTAGGAAAGGATTGTTGATCTTAAATGCCTTTTAAAATAGTTTCTCAGACAGTTCTAAGAGAGGTGTTCCAAATATTTCTGAAACAAAGTTGGCATTGTAAGGCAACATTCATGCCAAGGTCCTGACGTTTCTGTTTACATTTCTTGTTTTGTTTCTCTCTCTCTCCCTCCCTCTCTCCCCCCCTCCCCCTCTCCCCTCTCTACTCCAATGCTTTTGCACATTATGCAAGGGCACTGCCACTGAGTTATATCCCCCAGCCCTCTGTACATTTTGAAACTTCCATGACTTTTTTTTTTTTTTGCGGTACTAGGGGTTGAACCCAGGGCATTCTACTCCCAAGCTACACCGCCAGTCCTATTTTGTAATTTTTTTTTTTTAAACAGGGTCTCACTAAGTTGCAGAGAGCCTCGCTACGTAGCTGAGGCTGGCCATGATCCCGGATCATCCGGTCTCAGCCTCCCAAGTACTGGGATTACAAGCGTGCACCACCACGCCCAGCTTCTCAATCATATCTTTTTTTTTTTTTTTTTTGCGGTACTGGGGATTGAACTCAGGGGCATTCTACCTCCGAGCTACACCCCCAGCCCTATTTTTTTTTTTTATTCTTTATTTATTTATTTATTTTTTTAATCAACTTTTTTTTTTTTTTTTTGTAGTACTGGGGATGGAACCTGGGAGCATTCTACCTCTGAGCACAGCACCAGTCCTATTTTTTATTCTTTATTTTGAAACAGGGTCTCACTAAGTTGCGGAGCGTCTCACTAAGCAGCGGAGGCTGGCCGCGAACCCGGATCCTCAAGTCTCAGACTCCCAAATGCTGGAATTACAAGTGTGCGCTACCACTTTTTTATTCTTTATTTTTGAAACCGGGTCTCACTAAGTTGCGGAATGCCTCACTAGGTAGCTGAGGCTGGCTTCGAACCCAGATCCTCCGGTCTCAGCCTCCCAAATGCTGGGATTACAAGCGTGTGCCACCACGCCCGGCTCAATCATATCTTATTAAAAGGAGCAGAGTGCAGCCCCACAACCTTCCCATAAAACAACATTTCTGTTGTTTCTGAACTTGAACTCACAAGTTTTATTTTTTTGCCATACTGGGGATTGAACTCAGAAGGATTCTACCTCTGAGCTACACCCCCAGCCCTATCTTTTATTCTTTATTTTTGAAACACTGAGGGCCTCACTAAGGTAGCCGAGGCTGGCCGTGAACCTGCGATCCTTCTGTCTCAGCCTCCCAAGTACTGGGATTACAAGCATACACTACCATGCCTGGCTTGCAAGTAATTTCTTATATCTCTCTATTTTTCTTAATTTTTGTAGTACTGGGGACTGAAGCCTGTGGCATTCTACCTATGAGCTACACCCTCAGCCCTATTTTATTATTTTTTTAAATTTTGTAGCAGGGTCTCATCGAGTTGCAGAGGGCCTCACTGGGTTTCTGAGGCTGGCTACAAACCTGTGATCCTCTGTTCTCAGCCTCCCAAGTATTGGGATTATGGACTAATTTTCTAATAACAGTTCTTGGAGATAAGTTGAGTATTTGGGGGTGATACTCATCTTGGCCATTTGAAAAATGCAGAGGCTAAGCTCAGAATGCTTTGTATAGAATTACACAAGTAGCCGGGCGTGGTGGCGCATACTTGTAATCCCAGCATTAGGGAGGCTGAGACCGGAGGATCTGGGTTCGAGGCCAGCCTCAGCTACCTAGTGAGGCACTCCGCAACTTAGTGAGACTCAGTTTCAAAATAAAAGAATAAAAAATAGGGCTGAGGGTATAGCTCGGAGGTAGAATGCCTCTGAGTTCAATCCCCAGTACCGAAAAAAAGAAAAAAAAAAAAAAAAAAAGAATTACACAAGTATCAGCTAATATCAACACTCAGATCTTTGGTTCCACTGCTGTTTCCCTGAGTTCCTTATGTTAGCAGCCCTAACTTTCAGGGGTGCTGTAGATAAAGGACCTGATGGTTCTCATTGGGGAGTGTAAGTGGTAATGCAGTAATCCTTAACATTACCCCTGGTGGAAAGGGAGCAGAACCCCTCAAGCATTTCAGTGTTGGGTGTAGATAATGAATTACGATTTTTCTGTCTGTATCTGACCTGGACCTTGGCTTTGAACAAGGCTGTTGGAACCATAGGATTCTGTGGGGGCAAGGGGAAAGCGATAGATATGTTCACTATTTTCATTACTGTATGACCCTACAGTTACTAGAAGCTTTGCGGGGGCGGGGTGGGTACTGAGGATGGAGCCCAGGGTCATTCTACCTCTGAGCTACACCCCCAGCCCTATTTTTATTCTTTATTTTGAAACAGGATCTCACTAAGTTGCTGAGGCTGGCCTTGAACCTGCAATCCTCTTATCTCAACCTCAGCCCTTTTTTGAAATAGGGTCTCACTAAGTTGTCACATGCTGACCTCCAGCCTGTGATCTTCCTGTCTCAGCCTCCCAGGTACTAGGTATATAGGTATTTGACACTGCACCTGGCTAGCTTCTCTCTTAAAGCCTTCCTCTATTCCTTGGAGCTGGCCTTTCAACCACCTCAGAGGCATTTAGTAACCTCCTCCACTACCATCTAGCAGGGCTGGCACCAACCTCTAATATATAGACAGTGATTCATCATATTAAGCTAATTTGGCCTAGTCTCTAATTTCCCCCAGATGAAGGGAAGGGAAAAGAATTAACTCTGGGAAGTTTCTCCAGATCTTAAGTTTAAAAGCACAACCTGTTTGAGCTCAGTGGGAGGTAGTTACGTGGTGGTAGTAGTATAATTAGTGAGAGCTAGGTTTGACTCGAGGCTCCGTTTAGCTCTGTTACCTGAGTCTCCTATCTGTAAAATGGAGGGAGTAGTCCAGAATAGTTATGTTACCCTTACTGAATCCTTGCTACATCACTGTAAAGTGTTTAGACACATTGTTTATTTTGTCCTTAGAGCCACCCCCGTGAGACAGGTAGTAGCTTTCTTGTGAGAACTACAGGTGACATAAAGCACCAATAGATGGTCGTATGGAAAACCCCTGGCATAGAGTACCAGATGCTCGTGGCTCTATACAGTTTCCCTCTCTCTCATTTATGAGTGTGTCTTAAACTGAGCTACCAGAGGCTGTAGCTGTGTTTTGTTCCTTCTGCGTGTTATGTATTCATCTCAGACTTAGAGATGTGTCATTGAACATGACTGACATAATGGAGAGGAAGCCCCCAGGTCTCTGGGTAGGCTGTGTGAGCTGGTCTGTTTGGGCTGCTTGTCTTCACTTTCTTCATCACAGACTCACTTCTGATAGTCTTTTGCTTCTCATCCATGAGGTTGTGTGGGCTGGACACTTAATCAGTTTCCTGCCTGTTCTCTTCATAGGAAGCACCGAAGAGCACGAGACCGGTCCAGGTCCTCTTCCTCCTCCTCCCAGTCATCTCACTCATACAAAGCGGAAGAATACCCTGAGGAGACAGAGGAGAGAGAGGAGAGTGCCACCGGCTTTGACAAATCCAGACTGGGGACCAAAGACTTCGTGGGCCCAAGTGAAAGAGGAGGTGGCAGAGCTCGAGGAACCTTTGTAAGACCCTCCCTCCCTCTTTGTCTAAGGCCCTGGCTCATACCAGTTCTGAGTATGTTTTGTCAGAATACCAGTTTTGTTTCTACTGATAGAAGCAATCTAGTTTTCAGACCCCAGATTCCTTGGTTCTTCCATTCACATTCCCCAGGCAAGTGGGAGACCCTTTTTAGTTATCTTGCTGTTCATAATCAGCTAGTCACAAAGTCTCATGGCCTCTCATGTCAGAACTTCCTACTTACTTTGACTCTTCTGTTTGTAGGTCAGCCCTTGGGCCACGTATATCCTCTGAGCTGTAGACTTGGGGTGAGCGGAGAGGAAATGGCTAGAAATCAGTTGAGCCGCATATGATTGGAGGATAGCTGTCCTTTCTGTGCCAGGAGAGGGTTTGAACAGAATGCAGCAAATTTTTCTGTTCTTGACATGGACCTTTGTTCCTCCCAACCCCCACCCCCAATCTCCTTTTATTGCCCAAGCAGTTTCGAGCCAGAGGGAGAGGCTGGGGCAGAGGCAACTACTCTGGTAACAACAACAACAACAGCAACAACGATTTTCAAAAGAGAAACCGGGAAGAGGAATGGGATCCAGAGTACACACCCAAAAGCAAGAAGTATTACTTGGTATGTGTCTGGCTAACTGGGAAGAGCCAGAGGGCCTTTGGCACATACAATTGCTATAATTCCAAGGCTTTAACCGGCCTGTCCAGCCCTGTGATTAAATGTGTGTGCACAGGTGTGTTGCACTGTTGGACAGTAGGGCTAGCTAGATGGCTCTTCTCTACAGAGAGAATTTGGTCTGGCTCTGAGAGGGTTGGTCATGTTTATGGATTCCACAATAATCAAGTATTGCACGCGCCTGCCTGCCTGCCTGCCTTCCCTGCTGTGTGTGTGTTTGGGGGGGGGGGTACTGGGGATTAAAAAAGACCCTGGGGTGCTCTTTTTATTTTGAAACAGGGTCTCATTAAGTTGCTGAGGGCCTTACTAAGTTGCTAAGGCTGGCCTGGAACCTTCAATCCTCCTGTCTCAGCCTCCCAAGTACTGGGATTCCAGGTGTGAATTCCCTTCCTTTCCTGGGCCCCTCTCAGGTTGGGCCCTTTCTGAGCTAAGCTACTTGGCCTACTCAAGAGTGTGTGAGCTCTCTTGGCCTTGCTGTTTTCACAGCAGGCAGGCCAAGCAGTTAGGATTCTGAGTGTTGTAACCAAGGTAAACTTGCAGCTGAATCTCCATCACCCACCAGAACAGCTGACATGAGTCTACATTGTCAGTTAACACTGCTCAGAAGTAGCTCTTTATGTAGAAAACTATGCATGGTCATCTTCATCTCCCCTCCCCTCCCCTCCCCTCCCCTCCCCTCCCC